>PVJC01001049.1:0-102383 GCA_004026665.1 Murina feae
TGAGTAGTTGAAGACTTGACTCTGGGTTCTGTGGTGCACCCCAGACTCTGACAGGAGGAAGATTTTCATATACGTTTTACTGATTTTCTTTAATCTCTGACACTTCTATTATAGAGAAAGGGCAAATAGCAATATTAAAATATTTCCTCTAATTAATCCCCTTTTAATGTGCATGAATTTCGTGCACTGGGCCACTAGTATATATATAAATAGGCTCTGCTCACATCACACTCACTCACTTGTGGTTACTGACTCCATAGCTTTCCAAAGCCTGAGCCTCTCTGCCCTCCAACTTCCAAAACATTATTTGAAAATGTAAAAAAGGCAAGGTCTGAAACCAGCAGCTCAAGGTCTTGCCAATAACTGAAGAAACGTGTTTTCACGTTGACACAGGACTGTTTTCCACAGAAGGTCCCACCAGACACTCAGATGTGGGCATTAATAATCCTCACAAAACAGGTTTTAATCATCATTGAAGAAACTGCAATTCCAAGTCACAGTGAAACATTCTATCAAAGGGAACCCTGACAGACATTACGCCCTGTTCCTGCGGTCAGTGCTTGCTGCGTGGGAATCTTCCTCCAGTGACAACAATCGACACAAACAGCTGAGATGAGTCTGTGTGGGAATCTGTTTCCTTACAGGTCAGAAACAGGCAGCACCATCTGTGCTGATGGAGAGCACAGTGCTCCTCTCTGGAGGGTGTGGGTCCTGTGGGTGCCTCTGGGTATGCTTGCAAGGAAGTGGATGCACAAGTGCAAATCCTCCAGGCTTCACACTTTACGCTCTCATTTCCTCCTCCCTACACCCAATGTGAATTCTCTCACAACTGACATCTTTCTTCTCCAATCACTGTCATAAAAAGGCCCCATCACCCTCAGGACGGCACAGAGTTGACTTTTCCATCCTGTGAGGCTGCCGGTGTTCAGCCTGGATGCCCAGGACCTGCTCCCTGTTCTGCCTTGATACATTTTTTTTTTCCAGAAAAGCTTCTGGCCATGATAGTTGTCAAGATGCCTACCTCCCTCCCCAACCCCAAACACATTTTACACAAGATAGGAATTAAATGAATCCTCAGTTATCGGATGTGTTACTAAATGGCTTCAAGTAAGTTAACTTGTGAAATCCCTCTCATCCTGGAATTTATCTAAAAATAACACTACAGCCATTAACTCTTCCAGTGTTCTAATCATAGAACAAATAAAAACTGTTTGAGAGAACTGTGAATCCCAGGGGACTTTAAAGTTAATTATTATTTAAAGCAAGAGGCAGGGCACGCTGGGCAAGGTATAGTCAAGAAACCAGGGAAGATCCAGACTGACATCACTGTCCAGGTGCTCCACTGTCAGGGAGAAGGGTGTGCTGACACCTGCTGGAGGCACAGGTGGAAGGGGACAGCGACTGGGAGCAGAGCCCCAGGGCCCTCCTCTCACCAGCCCACCCAGTGACTATTGGTAAATGATACAAGATAACGCTGGGAAGGCGAAGGGCAATTAGACAGACCCCTTCAAAGGACACTGCCAGCAGCTTCTTTGGTCCTGCAAACTCCCCGGATTACCTAAAATGAGCCCCACCATGGAGCTGAGGTAGCCGGTACCACTGCCCAGGTTCAGGAACGAGAGCCCAGGCTGCAGGTCCAGGGCTTCCATCACCTCTGAGTAGATGCATGGAGCTGACAGGTGGATGTTTCCATGCTTCCATGCCAAGTCTTTATAAGCATTTTCTTTAAACTCTTCAAGATAATAATCCGCGCGGTCGATCGCTCGGAAAGCCTGCTCCACCAGTTCGGTCCGGATGTACTGTGCTTCCTTCAAATTGTCAATCAGCTCATCGTTGTCCTCACCAGCACTAACAGCACCTCCCATCTTTGAGATCACACTCAGGCAACACTGCAATGAAAATTTTTTAAAGAGCCATTTACATTAAAGGTAAGAGCAGAACAATCCAAGTACTAAACACATACCAATTTCAACTTCTGAATTCTGAAATACAAATGGAATATATTTTGTCTACTCCTGCCTGCTCCATAGCAAGGATGCCAGCTTCAGAAGGAAATAAACTCGGTGGTACCCAACCAGAAGGAAGTCTATAACTTACAGTATCAACTGAATTAAATCTTTTTAATTTGAACTTGAAATACCTGACATATTTAACTTTAAACCTTAATTAAACTGTGAATCCCATACTGTACTTTCAACAATCCCCGAAGTCAAGACTTTAGGATTAATTTTATCTTGAATACAGAGCTGCCTTAAAGGGATATACCCACCCATGGCAAAATCACTGAATGTAATACAACAGGAGGGTAGAAAGTCTAAAAACTCATTCTAATAGCAACTGTTCTTTGAATATTTCAAGTGCTGCAGATCTTTTTGTGTAAACCTTGAATGCAAAAAAAAAATAAAATAAAATAAGGCACTGAAATGCAGGTAAAAAACAAGTACTAAAACTTACTGGTCATTTGAAATCCTACTGTGCATGGCGTCCTACATGCTATCAGGCAACTCTGTACCCTCATACACACAGCTGCCACGCCCAGCAATCCAGGCAGTCTGCTCATTTGGATGTTCTGCAGTACATGGTTCAGCTGAAAACATCCACAAAACTCTCTTCCCCAACAGAACATATTGTAACAAACACAAAATCCAGTTTACAGGTAAGAGCTGCTGTTCCTCCAACCCCTGCCCCTCTCTGAAGTCTAGCTAAGCTGTCCTTCCAGCTCTTTATAGTATAAACTACATCTTTCCACCTGCCTTCAAGAACACCAAGAATGCACGGCTGAGCAGTGGTTAGAGCACTGGCCTGAGGACTGAAGGTTTCGGGTTCAATTCTGGTCGAGAGGTACCTTCGGTTGCAGGCTTGATCCCTCGGCCTGGTTGGGATGTGTGTGGAAGGCACCAAGAGGTCTTGCTCTTCTCTCTCTCCCCCTCTCTCTAAAAATCAAGAGAAAAACATCCTTGGGTGAGGATTAACAAGAATACAAAGTAACACCCTGTGTCTCCTCTGGCTCAACTAATAGCCTGATGTACCTTCATCTAATTAATAGGGAAAATGCTCTATAGAGGTCTCACTCTTCCAAAAACTAAAAAATATCTTTTCCAATTTTACACTTCGTCCACGTAACTTTTTCAGAGTCAAGCCAAGCCTATAACATACTATAACTTTGTTATTAGAAAATGTGTACTTGCTTTGCCTCCCCCCCCTCCCCCCCATCCTCTGGCTTTCTAACAGAAATGACAACCTGAAGAGACACTGGGCAGAGAGATTCCGTACACACTGCCCACTCACACAGCTGGAAGCTGTGATAGGAGAGGGTTACCCAGGAAAGAAAACACACCAGCACACGGATAACAAGCTTCCATGTCAGTGGGACGGTGGGGTTTCAGAGCTGAATAGGAGACTTGACACATTGCTGGGGCCAGAGATTCCCTCTCCACCCACTTTGCTTCAGGGCCCTTGTGAAGTATAGGGTCCAGATGGGATACTGGGCTAATGAGGTCGAATTTAATCTTAGATAAGCCACTTAGTTTTGAGGCTAACGTCTACACCCCTAGTCTAGGACAATCATCTAAAAATGTGGGTCACTGGTGAGAAGTGGAGCTGTGTGCAGCTGCTTCAGGGTTTAGGAAAAAGCCTGGAACCATACATATACCCCACCACGAGGTGGACACCATCATTCCATCCTACAAGGCAGACACAGACTACATGTCAGTAGGTTTATTTTGTACTAAGTACTATCACTTATCTCCAACTTTGCCTCACTTTGAAAATTTATTCCATATGCAAAGGCTACTTTTTTGGGTTTGTTTGGTTGGTTAATCCTCACCCAAGGAAATTCTCCCCATTGCTATTTTTCTTTGGGGAGGAGTGGGGATGAAAGAGAGAAACATCAATGTCGCATGCACCCCAACCAGGGCCAGGGACCAGGCATCGAACCCGAGACCCCCCCAGTGCTCCAGCCAGGGCGCAAAAACGAGTTTTTTAGTAAATACAGGCACCACCTGCCAGTGACGACCTCATTTTGGCTTCACAACTTGTAAGAGGCTTGGAATTCAAAGCCAAGACTGGTCAAAAGTCTATGTTCTTTTCCCCACAGCAAATGCCGCTTTTAACAATTTTCAAGGGGCAACATCCTTTAACACAGAGCACGTGGGAAATCTTTTCCAAATGGCAGACTAAGCGAGCGTGGGGTGCCCCTGCCCCTGGTGATGCCTGTGGCCAACCGCAGGGTCTGCGTGTCTGCTAACTTTGCAGGCAGCGACCTCTCCCTTCCGCCGGAAACCGTCGCGGCTCCTTACTGGCCCGGGGCGCGACCAGTCATCAGCCCGCAAACCTGGTCTCCGTCCGTCCACCCGGCTTGTCCCAGGAACGCCGTCCCTGTCGGGCGCCGGCTGCACGGCCCGCGGCGGCCCCTGGCCGCCCGCCTCCGCCCGCTCCCAC
Source organism: Murina feae (assembly GCA_004026665.1). NCBI lineage: Eukaryota > Metazoa > Chordata > Mammalia > Chiroptera > Vespertilionidae > Murina > Murina feae. The sequence continues at coordinate 4,441 of PVJC01001049.1, forward strand.
CTCCCTCTGGGCTGCTCCCCCAAACCCGCGGCAGCGGCCTCTCCTGACGGAAGCCGCGAACGTGGGGTCACCGTGTCCGTCCGGGTGTTGTCGACTGTGCGGGAACAGGGACAACGTGTGCGGGGGAGAAGGAGCGGGGAAGGGCCCAGCCCGCACCTCTTGCCGGAGGAATGGCCGCAGCCGCGCCGTCTCCCTCTTCCCAGGGCCGCGGGTGCCGGGCGCGCGCTCCTGGGCCCGAGGCGGGCGGACCCGGCACCGAGCGCAGTCCTGAGTCCCGGCCGCGCGGACCCCGCCTCCCGGGGCCGCCACCGAGTGAGGCTCCCGCAGGCTCTGCCACGAGTTCTCGCGGGGTCCGGACTGCACTAACCCCCGAAGGACAGACTGACGCCGGGACGCCCGCCTCCACCGGCCGCTCCCTCGGCGAGAAGGTCGGGGGCGACGGCGCCACCAGCGACGAGGGCCGCCCCGCCGCCTGGCCCCCCTGGGCCCCTCCGGCGAAGACCCTCCGGCTCTAACCGCAGAGACGCCGGGCCTGCCGACCACCCACTGCGAACGTTTCCCCGTTACAGGGGCCACCGCGACTAAGGCTGTGGCGACGGGCTCGGGGAGACCCCGGGGCCGGAGGTGGGCCGTGGGGAAGGGCCCAGATTAGAGACGGCAGCGGCTCTACCTCCGGGCCCGGCCGGCCCGCGACCTACGGCTCCTAGGGCGCCGCTTGCCCGCCCGCGGCCTGCCTGCGGCCGCCGACTTCTGCCTCCGTAAGCACCCGCCGGCCTCGGCGCCTGCGCGGCCAACGGCCGGACTGCGCGTGCGCCCCGGCCCGGCGCCGGAAAGGGCAGGGCGGGCGGGCGGGCGGGCCTGGCCCCGCCCCTCGTCCGGCCCCGCCCATGAGGTCCTCGCAGTGACCTGGCGCGAGGCCCCTGGGAGGGTGGAGCCGGCGGAGCTCGGGGCAGTCCCTGCACCCTGCGGGGAGCGGAGTTCAAAGGGCAGCGGCGCCAGGCGGGAGGATGAGTGTCCCTTCCGCGCTCCACCGCGAGCCGGGCTCCGTGAGCACGACAGGCGGGGGCGCCTCCCTCGGCCTGGGTGGCTCGGGAGGGACATTCACGCCAGGAAGTGCGGGACCAGGGATCCGGCCTAGGGCGGGCCGGCGGCTTCCAGCCAGGCCGGCCGCCGTCCACCCCGCCCCCTGCGCCGGCAGAGGCCCGGCGGTCGGCGGCCTGTGTCGAGCTCCGCAGAGTCGCCGTTCTGCCCGTGTGGGGCCGTTAAAGACATCCCAGATGACATCCTTCTGAACAAATGAGCGTTCCCGGCACCCACAGCAAACAGAAAGCATTGGGAGGGCGGGTGCGGCTCGGCGCCGCAGCCACGTGCCGGGTCGCCGGGGTGCGGGCAGAAGGAGGCGGCGGGATGAGCCTCCTGCGGGGCTCCGGTGGCGTGAGGGCAAGAAGGCTGTGGCCTAGCCTCTGATCCTGCACAGCGAGGAGAAGGTTTCGGATGGTTATGAAAGGAGGAACAGGAGGTGTGAGCGCACAGCTGCCTGGAGAGGCAGCAGAAGCGCCCCTAGGGCAGCCTTCTGGGTGGGCGGGGAGCGCGGGCCCCCACGGAGGGTGCGCCGTGGGGGGGGGGGGGTCTGTCCCGGTGACGCTGATGGCTGAGCAGACCTGGCAGGTGGGCCCTGCACAGGCTGTTGGACAAGCCCGCGCCGCGAGCGCTGTTGAGATGCCTTGGCTGGACATGAGTCAAGATGGTGCTGGGCTGTGTGGTCTAAGTACAGCACTAAGGCTTCCTTTGCTTCAGGCGACCCCATTTTTTATTTGTTATTTTTTAATTGTGAAAATGTGTAGAAAACACAAATTTACCATTTTAACCATTAACAAGTGAACAGGTCAGTGGCATTGGGTACATTTACATTGTCGTGTGACCATCAGCACAGTCATCTCCAGAACTTTTATCATCTGCAACTAAAACTCTGACCAGGATGCCTGAGACAACCGAGAAATGGGCACAGGGTGTGAAACGGCAGTGTGCAGGGTGCTGGGTGCTGTGCAGTAGCTCAGGGACTCCTTCGAGGTCAGAAGCCAGCAGCCGAGCCTTATAATCACCTCTTCCTCCTGCTGGCACAGTGTCCAGGCCACAATGCAGAGGGGAGTCCCAGCAAGGCCTGGAGTTGAGGAAATAAAACTGAGAATGCAGGAAGACAGAGGCAGCCAGCAGCCCCAAATCAGGCTGGTCCTGAGGAAGGTTTCAGAGACCTGCAGGTTCCCATGAGCAGAGGGAACACCAGCCACAGTCACACCATGTAGGGAGCAGTACCTGACCCACCAGCAAAGCCTTATGTCCATACATAGAAGATCTTGCTTCAACCATGAGGAGTAATTAACTTCTGACCCCAGCTAACAAATCAAAGAAAGCTTTGGAGAGACCAAACTGTTCCTAGTAACTGTCCTAGAACAAAGCTAACCAATATTTAATATAAGAATCCAAAAATCTTCATCACTGAACAAGGTAAAATTCAGTGTCTGCCACCCAATCTAAAATTGTCAGGCATACAAAGAAGGAGGAAACACAACGCATAATGAGGAGAAAAATCAACCCGTTGAAAGTGACCCAGAGCCCTAGCTGGTTTGGCTCAGTAGATAGAGTGTTGGCCTGAGGACTAACGGTCCCGAGTTCAGTTCCGGTCAAGGGCACTTGCCCGGGGTGTGCAGGAGGCAGCTGATCAATGATTCTCACCATTGATGTTTCTTTCTCTCACTCTGTTTTCCTCTCTGAAATCTATAAAAATATATTTTAAAAAAAGAAAGTGACCCAGAGCTGACATAGATCTTAACGGTAGTAGACACAGACATTAAACCTGTACAGCATGTTACCATACTGAATGCTCTAGGCAACTGTAACACAATGGTAAGTATTTATGTGTCTAAACATAGAAGAGGCACAGTAAAAGCATGGCGTAAAAGATGAAAATGGTGCCCCTGTACTGGGCACTTGCCAGGAATGGAGTCTGCAGGCTAGACTTGCTCTGGATGAGCCGGATGAGTGGGGTGATGTGAGGCCTGCATGCCTCGGGCACTTCATAAATGCTGTGCACTTAGGCTACAGTCAACATTTTTAAGAATTCTTAAGTTGTAAAGGAACCTTAGCTTTAACTTTTTTACTTCAGAAACTCTTTGAGCCTTTTATAATAACACTTAGCTTAAAACAAACACATTATATAACTGTACAAAAATATTCTTTATATTATTCTATTTTAAATTTTTTAATTTCTTCATTTTAAACTTTTTTTGGTAAAAACTAAGATACAAACACACACATAAGCCTAGGCCTGCACAAGGTCAGGATCGTCACTATCACCATCTCCCCCTCCACATCCTGTCCCCTTTAGGGGTCTTTGGGGCAGAAACACGCATAAGCTGTCCTCCCCTGTGACTACACACCTTCTGCTGGAGCACCTCCGGGGCTCTTCCTGAGGGTCACTTCAGAGATCTGCCCATGGTGGTTGGCTTGGATTCTTTTTTCTTGTAAGCACAGGAGCACTCCTCCCTATGAATGAAACCTTTCAGGGGGCCATGTGTTGAGGAGATGGTTGAGCTCTGCAAAAGCTGCTACAAAGCCCTTCACTGCATTTTCTTGGCAGCTCTTTTTCTTCTGCAGTTTCCTTTCTCTTGCCTCTTCTTCAGCTCTGCCCTGCTGTTCCAGGTCCAGCAGCTCCTCAATTGGCAGTCCTCAGAACCCCTCAGTGCCACCCTCCTCCACCCACCCAGCTTGGAGGTGCTGGCCATCTCAACCGCAGGCTGGTGGTTTTTTTGCTACCTCCTCATCCTTGGCAAATCCTTTGAAGTCACAGGCTATGACATCACTAGGTGATAGGGATTTTCAGTTCCATCTTAATCTTATGGAACCACATTGTACATGTGGTCCGTCATTGAACGAAACATAATTATGTGGTCCGTGACCATAAGCCAGCAATGAACAATTGGAATTTGACATTAAAAACACAATAGCATTTACATTAGCACCAAAAAAGGAAATACTTAGGCATAAGTCTAACAAAGTACAAGATCTGTATAAGAAAAACTACAAAATCCTGATGAAAGAAATCAAAGCTCTAAATAAATGCACAGATATTCCATGTCCTTGAATAGGAAGACTCAATGTAGTTAAAATGTCAGTTCTTCCCAATTTGACCTGTAGATTCAATATAGTCAAAACTCTAGCGAGTTATTTTATGGATATCAACAAAATGATTCCAAAGTAATGGAGAGGGAAAAAACAGACTAGAAGAACAAAGTTGGAAGACTGACACAACCCAACTTCAAGACTTACTGTAAAATTATGGTGACCAAGACAGTGTGGTATTGGTGGGAACACAGACAGATAGATCCATAGAACAGAACAGAGCCCAGAAATAGACCCCAACAAAAACACTTAACTGATCAGTGACAAAGGAGCAAAGACAACACAATGGAGAAAGGATAGTCCCTTCAACAATTGGTACTTGCACAACTGGACATCCACACGTGCAAAAATGAGTCTAGACACAAACCTCACAATATTCACATGGAAGTTCTAGAAAATAACATGGAAGAGCATGTAGCTGATCTTGGGTGGGGCAATGATATTTTACATACAACACCAAACATGACCCATAAAAAAAGATGGGCTTTAGTTAATAATGTGTCAATATTGGCACATCTGTACTAATAAAAAGGTAATATGCTAATTAGACTGAACATCTTCTAGACGATCTTCTGGACATCCTTCCGGACAAAGCCATGGTGGCAGGGCTGAGGCAGAGGCAGTTACAGGCTATCAGGCAGGCAGAGAGCAGTTAGGGGGATCAGGCCAGCAGGGGAGAGCAGTTAGGGGGATCAGGTCAACAGGCAGGTGAGCGGTTAGGAGCCAGCAACACCAAGGGTTCCCCAATTGGAGAGGTGCAGACCAGGCTGAGGGACACCCCCCCTCACCGAGTGCACAAATTTTTGTGCACCGGGCCCCTAGTGAGTTATAACAATGTGCCACACTAATGCAAGCTTCTAATAATAGGACTATCACTGCAACTTTTCTGCAATCTTAAAACTACTCTCAAAAATACAGACTATTACTTTTTTAATCTTCACCTGAGGATAATTTTTTCATTGCTTTTTCAGAGTGGAAGGGAGGGTGGGAGGGAGAGAGAGAGAGAAGCATCAATGTGAGAGAGACACCAACTGAATGTGCCCTGACAGAACTGAGCCCCTTCCACGTGCGGGCCAACACGACACTCTAACCATTGATTAACCCAGCCAGGGCTAGACTATTACTTCTTTGAAATAATAAAATAAAAGCTAGAAGAAGAAGCAGACTCACGCAATGTGACGTGATAAGGGAGTTTCCAGGCAGAAAGCAAATGGTGCAAATGGAAATGTAGACCTACACACTAGTATGACGAGCACTGGGAAGGACAGCCACCTGGGGAAGGTACATATGAGTTACATGTCTGGACAGTAATTTTTCCTTTGAATGCCTGTCCTAGCTGAGGACACCACTTGTTTTATTTGCTATCGCTTTACTGTGGGCAAGGACTGCCTTGGCAGTTACAGTCATCACTGTGTTCTATCAGCTCGCAGCCTCCTGTTCTGAGGAGCAGCAGCTCCATTTCCAACCTCCGACAGTGATCGGGAAGCTTAGTCAGGGCTGCAGAGGGAACCCCTCCAGCCGGTGGAGCGGAGCTAGACAAAGGGGGGTCCTCCCCTGCTCCCATGTCAGCCGGAAGCGCTGCTAAGGCCACCCTCACAGTTTTTTGCAGAGGAAAGGGAGGTTGGGTGGCAGCTCATCCCACTCCCCTGACATCTCCAGGGAGGAGGGAGGTCTTGTGCCCACTCTCTTGGTGTCCTGGGTCTCTGAGTGAGACCCTTGCCGGCAGATGCATGAAACACCAGGAGGCTAGAAGCTGGGCCTCCCAGTGGTGGCCTTAGCCTTGAGCCTTCTCTCCTGCCTTTGGTGCCTGAAGTAAGCCAGGAGAGTCTGCACCTCAGCAGCTTGAGGCCACAGTGATAACAAGATTCAAACTTCACCACAAGGTGTCGCCACAGCTTTTGTGATGACAACGTCCAAACTAGGTTCACTGAAAAAGGAAAAAGTATTCCTTCCTCTTTTTAAGGCATTCGTAGCCAGAGAAGAGTCAATACACAACTCAGTCCTGTCAGGGCCTCTCTGCTGTGTGCTGCGCAGGCGACTAGGGCTTGATGTGGACTTGAAAATACTGGTGAACTCTAATCTTTTTATTTGTACATGTAAAATGCTCATAAAATACAAATAACTTACCTTAAAACAAGCCACCTTAATAAAATGGTCCCATGCATGGGCACGGGGGTGAGGGGGGTCCACTTGGCTAGGCCATGGTGCCCAGGTGGTTGGTCAAACATCAGTCCAGATGTTGCTGTGAAAGTTTTGTGTGATTTTTTTGTGTGTTTTTACATGTGATTAACATGTAAATCAGTAAACTTTGAGTCCAGCCAAGTCTTCTCCATCATGTGGGTGAGCTTCATCCAAGCAGACGAGGCCCTAAAGCAAAGACGGAGACCCCCAGGGAGGAATGAGTTCAGCCCCCAGACAGCCTCTAGGGGGAAGCTACGCATAATGCCTCCTGGGCCTCCCGCCTTCTGGCCTGGCCTGCAGAGTCCAGACTCAGCCCCAACAATCGCATGAGCCAATTCGTTAAAATAAACCTATTATATATCTAATCCATCTCCTACTGGTTCTGTTTTCCTGGAGAAACCTGACTGATACAGGGTCCAGAGGTCTGTCTATAGGACACTGCACTTGTTAGGATGTAGTCCCAAGGTTAAGGGTCTCCTTCCCTTCGCCAGACCCCAGACACTCTTCACTGTCTCTTGTGGCTGAGGAGAGGGAAGAGAGTGAGTGGGTGACCGCCTCAGTGAGGAGACCAGTTTGGGAAGAGTGGACTCCAGAACTTGGGAGGTGGTGGTAGCAGAGGCGGGCGCTCTGCGGGTGCCAGGTGGACGGCAGCGAGACTGTGGTGCTTATGGGAGGCCTGTGTGGCAGCTGTGAGCAGACATCAGGTGGCTGCCATCCCCCAGGGGCAGAGCTCAGAACAAGGAGTGGCAGCTGGTACAGATGGGAAGGTGAGTGGATTCGATGGGGGCCCTCAGGGTGAGTGAGCTGGGGTCTAGGTCCTTCCTTCAGCAGCATGTACTGTGGGCCCCTTGATAGAGAGGCTGGAAGTGACCTCAGAAGGTTCTGTGGTGGGAAATGGGCCAGATCCAGCCAAGAGCCATCACCTATGCTTCTGCATTGGAAGCCAGAGCCCCCTTGAGGGACCTCGCCCAACTCTCTTGACGCATCGCTGCACCATCCCGCAGGCCTGCAGCTGCCCCTGTGGACACACTGACCCTTCCGCCCTACCACTCTCCAAAGCTCTGTACTGGGCCATCGAGTGGGAACTAAAGACCCTCTGGGAAGGGTCCATCTGGCCCGCTCCATGGTGCTGACCTTCTCCCCAGGCCACACCAGCTCTGACCTTCTACCTCAGCCAGGTTAGGGTTCTGTGCAGCACCTCATTTAAAGGGTTTAGATGCTTGAACAATATTCAAGGGTCATGGTCCTGGCTTGGCTCCCACATGCAGGGCAGCAGCAGCAGTTTGTGGGGAGGGTACTGGGCTGCATGCTTTGCTCAGCCCACCCCCACCCATTGTCCCTTAACACCTGCTCCCAGGAACCATTCAAACGCCCACCAGACTGGGTGCCTTTGGCAGAGACACCCACATTCCCAGCTTCACCAACACATCCACAGACTTCCCTACTCAGATCTGCTGGTGCCAGGACTCTGCGCATGAGCCCTTCGCCCACTCTGGGCTGACTATGGAGGTACCCTGCTCAGCTCCATAGGCAGGGGGGTCAGAGGAGCTCTCAGGGACGTGCCTCTGCCTCAAGGAGTCCTGAGGGTCTCTAAGCAGAGCCACCTACCTGGGGATGGGAATGGTCAGAGCATCCTGGCAAATGATGGCATCTACCTGGGCCAACTCTTCCAAGAAGGGGGCAACCCTGCACCTCCACTCCCTGCCCCCTACTGCCCAGCGAACTCTCAGCCTGCAGGGTGGACACTTCAGAATCAGTCTCACTCACATCTAAGCATCTGTGTGCTGATGAGCATGCCCATAGTCCAGGCCACAGCACCCCTGTTCCCATGGGGCTTCAGCAAAGGGGACCCAGGACACAGGCTCCACATACTCCTTGCTTGTGATGTGCCCTCTGTCCTACAGCAGCAGCTGACACCTCTACACACCAACGTGGCCTGGACTGTTTGCTCAGACAGGGCTTGAAAATGAAACCCTGGATTTCTAAAGTATTTTCTTTGTTCACATGGTAAATGGGAGCTCCACATTCCTTGCAGGGCCACATTCCCAAGGAGGTCAAAGTGTGCGCCTAACCTAGTCTAACCCTGGGGAGCTAGAGCCCCCTCTGCACAGCAGCATGAGACGGTGAGGTGCTCCTGCAAGGCCAGGAACTAAGACAAAAAATGGGAATCTGTTGCTCTGTTGCCTCATATAACTGGGAATTGCAAGGGTATATAGTCTTCAGGTATGGCTGGATCCAGGAGCTCTTAAAAGATCCTTGGAGAGCTCTCTCCTCCCTCCTCCTACCTCCACCTCTCTCCCCCTTCTCAGCCTTGCCTCCCTTGAGAGGTCTAAACTCGCTCCTGCTGCAGGCTTTCTCCTTGTGGTCAGGAGAGATGGCCCAAGGCAGCCACCCCACCCCACAATTACAACCTCAGCAGGAAGACTCCTCCTGTGCCCACAAGAACACACTGGTTTGCACATGCCTGGTCGTGCAGACAGGGCAGGGTGCAGTGCCTGAGACCTAGAACCACACCTCGGGAAGTTGCGGGTTCCCTGGGTGGCAGTAGGAAGAGGCCTGAGATGAAAGTTCACGCCGCACCCCCATTCCCCGGGAAGGTGAGCAAGGGCTGCCCCACAAAGGTAACGGGCGCAGGCACAGAGGCAGCGCGCGCACACGCCATCACAGTCAGAGGGGCTTTTATTAGGAAATCACCCGCCAGCACACCGAGAACGCTGCGCTGTGGTTCCACGCATTTCCTGAGGAAGGAGGGTCACAGTATGAGCTCAGAGGAGCTGGGCTGGTGGGCGGGCGACTGCTCAGCGCGTGGCCAGCATTCCCAGCGACAGGACTCGCCATCACACAGACGCTGCACGACACACAGCTGCGCTACACATACATCAACAATAAACACAGAGCTGCTGCTGGGCCTGAAACAAAAGGAACCGAAAGGGATAAAGAGAACCAAGCCTTTCTCTCCATCGGATCAAGGGAGACCAAATCATCAACTTCCTCAGTCACAAAATACTTGTTAAAAATTCCATCATTAAAAGAATAAATAACAAAATATATTAAAAATAACTTGATCACATCAAAATTGTAACTAGAAGTTATAACAAGATTTTTTGTATGTGTGGCCTACCTCATAGTCAAATCGTTAATTTTGCTTTGATTTCATTTATTTCTCTCTTGTGGTATCCTGGTATGTGGGGAGCTACTTCAAACAGTATAAAATTAATAAATAAAAATGTCAAATAAATAGCAAACGTTAACATAAAAGAGGTTGTGAATATACTTACATCTTGACAAAATTAAATAATTTACAGAATAATTAAACTAACTACTTTTTTTATTTCTTCCAGAAGAGCAATTTCTCTACTTGTAAATACTAACTTGGAATTGCAGTCACAACTGATTTGGACTCTATTTACATGTAGGAACATTGTGTTTTTAAAACATTAAATTAAAATTTACCTTTTTTCGCATCTTGAATAGATCTAACAAGGAGTGAAACCTTGGTGTCTCCAATTAGAATGTGTCCCCTGACCTCACCGACGCTGTCACCTCAGTCAAGCTGAGCTGACCCAGCCTCCAGGCCCTGCCCTGAGTCAAACCTGTGCAGGGCTGCAGCCCACGGGGGAGCTGTCAGCACTGGCCAGCTAGTGCCCAGGCGCGAGGTGCTTTCTGGGTGAGCCAGCAGCTGGCTCTCAGGGGCGTCCCAGGCTAGACACCTGGAGCTGACGGTGGGCTGCAGGCCTGCTCCTACCTTACTCTCTGGAGCGGTGCTTTGTTCCGTTCTTAACACAAAACTGAATTAACTGAAAACAGAAAACACACTTGCCACACTGGCCTCGCAGAGCAGCTGCACCGGCTGGGCCCAGGCTCATGCCACAGCCACCCCCAGCACCACAGACATGGAACACCATGGTTGCAAACTCCAAATCTTCCCTGAGAACCACTGGAGACCAGATTATTTTCAGAAAACAAAAATAAATCCTTTTGTAATACTTCACACTCTGCCCTTGCTCAGGCAGGCTGCAGCCCGCCCTCCAGGCACCCCTCTAATCAATCTCGAGGCGGGCTCCACCCAGAAGTCACTGTGACTCGGGAACCTCCAGGAGGGCAGTGTAGGGGAGGTAAACATGGAGCCCAGCTGGGTTCCTGGCACCCCATCCAGACGGGCCTAGACCTGGATGCCCCTCACGGCCTGCTTGATGCTCTCGAGAAGGGCCCTGTGCTCGGGGTTCTGGTAGCTCTCCCGGCTGGAGCACATGTCGGTGAGGGTGCTCACGTAGGCGTCGAAATTCTGTTCACATATTGGCTCCTGGAGGACAGAACCAGGCTAGCAAGCCCTGCCCGCGGCGGCCCCGGGGTTTCAGAGATGGTGGGGCCGCAGGGGACGAGGCCCCACCCACCCAGCACTGACTCCCCTGCACTCCGTCACCCAGGAGGGCTGGCTGTGGATCTCCAGCGACTCGGGAGGCCAGGAACCATGTGGCAGCAGCCCACCCGTGCGCCCTCAGGACTGCTTGCTGCTCACCATGTGTGGAAGGCGGATGTTGGCAAGACTTTGGATAAGGGCCTGGCTCAGGCCCGACAGCTCCAGAAACAGGGCTTCATTCTGCTCCTCGATGAGCTTGTTCTCCTGCTCAATGGTCTGCAGGCTCTTCTCCATGGAGGAGATCTGCACTGACAAGGATGGGAGCTGTCCCTCACGCCCTCCAGGGACTATCTCCTGCCTCAGGGGCGGGGCCCTGCCACAGGAAGGGGCTGGCAGCACCCTGGTCCCCGGTTGCAGGGCACACGGTGACTAGCCAGGGCAATGTGGCCATGGCTTAGTGTGTGTCTTCCTCGGGGTGAAAGGAAGAAAGGAGCCCAGGCGAGCGAAATCCTGGGCGGCTTCCTAGTCCTTGCTTGTGATGGGAATTCTGCACCCAGTAGGGTGTCTGCTGCCTTTGGGTTTCCCCCCACAAAGACCAGCAATGTGTCTAAAGCAGCTGTGGAGGAAAGGAGAGTGGGGAGGGTGGGCAGCCACTGTCCCCTGACAGGGCCCTGGGGTTTCCAGCAGGACACCAGAGGGAACTCCCAGGGGGGCTCCGGGCTCTACAGTGGAATGCCAGAAGACAACAATGCCTGGGCTGGTGGCCGTGGGCCACCTGCGCAACCATGCAGAGGCGCATGGCCAACACAAGAAGGTGGGCCTGCCCTGTGGCCTGGCCAGGAGAAGACATGCTTGTGGGCACCTCCTGCCTGACCTCCTACATTTTGCAGGAGCCTGGACTCAGAAAGCTCAGTGTCGGTGACGCACCGCTGTGGGGGGCGGGGGCGGGGGGATGTTTTCCTCCAGCCAGGTGGCTCTGGGATCAGTGGCTGGGAGCATCCTGTGTTGGTACCTGGTGGCCTCCGCCTCCGCCCAGTGCCGGCTGAAACTCCCTGGAGGGGAAGGGAGTCCTTCCTAAAGGACTGCTGAAGACACTTCTAAAGGTGGGCGTGGCACCCTGGCCGTTTGGCTCAGTGGATAGAGTGTTGGTCCTCGAACTGAAGGGTCCCAGGTTTGATCTAGTCAAGGGCACGCACCTGGGTTGCAGGCTAGATCCCTGGCCTGGTCAGGACGTGTGTGAAGCAACCAATCAATGTCTCTCTCCCATCAATGTTCCTCTCTCTCTCTCCCACTGCCTCCACTCTCTCTAAAAGGAGAGAAAGGAGCCTGGGTGAGCTCAATGGGAAATATCCTCAGGTGAGGAATAACAACAACAAAACAGGATGGGCCTTGGCAATAAAGAGAATGGCACTACCTGCTGGTTACTGACACCAGGGGCCCATGGTCTTTGAGGAGGCAAGGGCCAGGGCACAGCACAGAGATGTGCCTTGGAGCCCAGAGACGGCCTGATGCCCTCTCTGCTTCCACTGCCCAGGAACCTGGGGAAAATGCGCTGGCACAGTGAGGACCCCCCTGACCTCAAGGCTGACACTGTGTTTACATGGCCTCTGAGTGACAGGCAGTCAGCAAAGCCCTTTACCAGGGAGGAAGGAGCAGTTAGATGTGTCACATGGCAGCCTCAGGACAAGAGCTCCATCTCTGTGCCATCCTCACTGCCCTCAAGTCCTGCAGGGCCTGGTCCCCTCCTTGTCCCTTTGTCCCATCAGCCACAGGGACACTACTCTGTGCGGCCCACCTCTGTATGCCCACTCTGCCTCAGCCCCACTCAGCATCCAAGGGCAGGCCATGGTCTCCTTTTCAAGGTGAGATCTTTACAGCTTTTTTTCTGATCGCAAGCATGCATTTGGGGGAAGTCCGAGGGATGTGGCACACACACGTGGAGTCCTTGGCACTGCACCGCTCGGCGGCAGCGCTGCCGGCTCACCACTCACTCACTGCTTTCTTACAGAAACACGCTCCTCTGGTGACTTGTGGAGCTGACTGCACTGTATCAGCCCCACAAGGACAGGAAGGTGCGCCCAGCCTGTGTGGCCATGTGGCATGGGACCAACTCTGTCCAGGCTCTTCAAACCCACACTGTGGTGTGCTCCTCCCGACACTGACTGACGGGGCCACCAACTGCCAGTGCCAGACAACCAACACTGACCAGCAGTGTGGGCCAGAGGCGACCATGAGCACTGTGCTCATCTGCCCAGCCCAGCAGTGACCTTGATGTGGAACTCAGCTATTCTCCACTCAGAGAGGAGGCCAAGGACCAAGGACAAAAGGACTTTGTTGAATTGGGGGCCAGCGGGCAGATGGGCAGAGCACCCACCTGGGACTGTAGCTGCACCATGGCGGCCTCCATCTCTGAGTTGGACTCGTTCAGGTCTCGAATCTCCTGGTTCAGCTGCTTGATCTCCTCGTCATTCTCCAGCACTGCCCCGGAGAGAAAGCCTGTCGTGGCTCTCAGCCTCCCACCCAGGCCAGCGAGTGAGGGTGTGGCAGGGTCTGCTCTCTGGATGGAACTGGGGCCCTTTCCAAGCAGAGGCACCTGGCCTGCTTTCTGAGCTCCCCTTGGTGAGTAGCTCACCTCCCACATTTCATGCTGGGAAGGGTGGTCTGCAGTCACTGGCTGTGTCTGTGGTTTGCCTCCTGGCCCTCGGTCACAGGAATTAATTGCCAAGAACAACATGGATGTGTTTTCAGATGATACTGAGTTTCCTCAGCTTCCTTCTCCATTGGGACTGAGTTCTCTGCTCCACAAGCCTGTAGGGCACAGCCTCCAGGTCGACCAGTAGGCTTCTCTGATGCCAGGACTCACTAATGCTCAGGTCAGAGCTGGAGTGCTGGAGGCCCAGAAACGGGCCACCCTTGGTAAAAGCCAAGGTCGAGAGACCCACTGGCTTAGGTCAAGGGATCTGTCTCCACCATGATAGGTTCTGCATCCCTAACCCCTCCTTATGGGGAGGCTCACTCACTTCGGGTGCCCAGGTCCCATGCAGACGCTGCCGAGGGGTGTCCTTACCATCACTCGTCTTAAACTTTGTGCCAAGAACATCATCCCCTGAGAGTTTTCCCTTCTTTCCAGCAAAGGTTGCTCTGGGGCAGCCAGACAAGCTGGAAGCAAAAGTCACCCATCAAAAACCAGCCCAAGGTCACACAACCCAATGAGAGCCAAGTCCTCTCTGCTAGTGGCCTGGAAGGGTCCTGGATGGAACTTTCTAGCTCATGATCTTTTGCCCCCTCACCCAGGGACAGCTGAGGGCCAGCTGTCAATCTCATCTCTGCTGTCTCTCCAGAGCCTTGTGCTCCGTGGACTCCAGGAGAGGCTTGTGAAGTGAGTGAATTAATTGACCTCATAGTGAATAGAGGAGAGCAAATACAAAAAGGAAGACAGGTCCTAACCAGTTGGCTCAGTGGATAGAGCATCGGCCTGAGGACTCAGGGGTCCCAGGTTTGATTCCAGTCAAGGGCATGTACCTTGGTTGTGGGCACATCCCCAATGGGGAGTGTGCAGGAGGCAGCTGATCGATGTTTCTCTCTCATCGATGTTTCTAAATCTCTATCCCTCTCCCTTCCTCTCTGTAAAAAATCAATAAAATATGTAAAAAAAAAAAAAAAGTTCTGCAAACCGTTTAAAAAAAAAAGAAGGAAGACAGGACCCAGTGGTGGCTCTGTGCACATGAGCCATCACCTGGCACAGAGGAAGCAGCAAGAAAGCTTCGCTCGCCCTGGGGCAGGAGAGGGGGGTAACAGGGGAGGGGGAGAGAGGAGTCCCCAGCACCACTGAGAGGGCGAGGAGGGGTCTTGTCACCAGGCCTCTTTGCAAGACAGGCAAGGCCGGCCCCAAACTTCAAAGAGGCCCCAGTGGGAAGGCAGAGCATAGAGCATGGCAGCCAACGCTGCTCCTAAGATGCTGGCAGCCAGGACTTGGGAGGGACCCAGGCACATGGAGAGAGGCGGTGACAGCCACCACAGGTGACAGGCCACAGGCACATTACCTGGGCCACAAACTTCCTCACACATGCACCCCCCAGGAGCTGCCAACCCTGACCTCGGTCTTGTTCTAGAGAAAGTGCTCGTCACCCCTGAACCCTGTTGGACTCCCAGGAACCCCCAGGAGGCTCCCACAGTGCACGGAGGGAGCAGTTACCTCCGGTGGGTGAGGAAGCCCCCATTGGCATGACCAGAGCCATCGCAGCCTGGAGTGGGGCAAGTGGGCCCCTCGTTCCTCGGCGACTTCCAGAACGAGGGGCCATTGAGGGAGCCCTCTTTCTGCCTGCGGGCGGCCAGCGGGCAGCCTGATGCACTTCGGTGGGAGGCGTACTTGCCGCTGACGTGGCCGAGCCCCACACAACCTGGAACTGGGCACCTGAAACAAACATTTCAGAGGTGAACAAGGGGTGTCGGAGGGAGAGCCCAGAGACCCTCCCACATGGACCCTGCCATGGCTGCAGCCCCAGGGAGGTGACAGAAGCAGGGCTCACATCCCCTCTCCAGACTTGGCCTCTGCCCCTGCGTGGCCAGAGGGTGCCCAGTGACTTTAACATGATGCCCTGATCTCGAGGTGGCTCGCAGGGGTCTCTGGGTCCACACCTACTAGTAGACCTGCTGCCAATGCATCCTTGTACCATGCCAGGGGTGAAGTGCCTGCTGGGACCACTCAGAGACCACTGGTGGGGAGCCTGCACCAAGCACAGGCCTGGGTGGCCTAGGAGTCACAGAGGTCAGAAGGGCACCCTGAGCCCAGCAGCTTGGAGACAGCAGAGGCCCTGCCACCCCCAGTACCCATAATGAGTCTGGTCATAGCATGATGCCTGTGGGTGTCCCAGCTTTGCCACATCTGAAATGTGTGTCTGGAAGGACACATGGAGGCCACAGCTTACATAGGAAACAGGCTCAGACACCCCACAGGGACCCAGCCTGAGGCTGGCCTTCCCTTTGTTCAAGTTGTTCAAAGAGAAGAAGGGGTCCCTATAGAAATCACAATATTCCAGGGACAGGTGAGATGACATAAGGGGGGCTCAGAGTGACTGCCCCACACCCTGCTGTCAAAACCAGGCGGTCACACACAGTAGGTCAAGGCTAAGAGCTCTGGGTGGCCTTATGGGGAGGGACCTTGCCCGGCAGCTCACAGCTATTCCTTCTGAGCACCAATGGGTCTGGGCTTTGGGCCAACAGGGGACTGAGGACAAGCTCCTCTATCTGCAAGTTCCTAGTCTTCTCCCTCCAGCAAGCAAGACTCTTAATGTGATGCTGGTCACCACTGCCTTTGTGCTGCAGACCCGCCCGTACACAGGGCCCAGGAGGGGAAACACTGCCCAGGTTACAGAGCAGTTCCTGGGCTCAGAGAAGCCAGGGCAGGAAGCCCGTGGCAGGGCTGGGTTGTCCCAGGGCTCATGCAGCACTAGGGGGGTGGGGGGGTAGAGAGGGGAGAGGGGGTGTACTGCCCAGTGACAAGGCCATCTGGGACCCTGGCCCTGACACTCCAGCCTCGGTTGGAGCAGCCATCATAGACACTTTCCGGCTTTGTTTGTCTCCCTTCTGCCAGCTCCCATTTCCTTAGTCATCCCATCCACATGGACCTTGAGTCTGTGGGGTATCCACTAACCCCATCCAAGGTCACCTCAGCTCATAGTTCAGAGCGGACACACTGCCAGGGGCTCACAGGGGGTTGGGTTCCGTTTTACATCCATCCCCCAAACCTGGACACCTCCCAGCTGAGAGCGTCTTGTGGGAGGCCTGGGCCAGGTGCCCATGAAGTCCCGACATGATAAGAAAAAAGGCTGAGTGAGCGGTGGGACCTGGAGTCTCTTTCGCTCTCTGTGCAGCCTGGCTTCAGGGGCTGTGCTGTGTCCCTGGAACTGAATGCATAGTGAGCACTTTCTTCGCATCCACCCAGCATCCAAATCTTCAGAGCTGTCGGTGACATTGTTAACATGTGTGTGGAGTGGCTCCTGCGCTCACCAGGCAGCCTGTGCTGGGAGCAGGAGTGATGAGCCACCGGGACCCCAGATGACACTGCAAACGAGGACAGAGGGCATCCAGCTCCCGTCCCCAGGAGCTTTCACAGACTTGGATGGCCAGTTACTCAGCTGTGGCCACAGGGATTCACCACAAAGTGCTGATGGGACTTAATCTCAAGCAGAGCAGACACAGGGGCCATAATGGGAGCCCTCTCCACACCAGCCTATCCAGAGGCTCAGCAAGGGCATGTCACGAAACCTCATCCCACAGCAGGGCAGCCTGCAAGCCCCTTATCTGGGAGCCCCTAGGAACTCCCCCTTCTGTAGAGGCTGAGCTGTTTCTGAAAGTCACCTTCTCAGTTGGCTGCAGAAATCTTGCTTGTTTTGTTTTTTTAAACAATTGGGAAGAGGAGCCTGGTTCCCAGGGAGCATGCATGTCCTGGTGCTGGTTGGAATCGTCTGTAAGAACAGCACAGTGTGCTCACACCGCCCCAGCACCAGGCATCCTCCTGCGGCCCAGGCCAGCCGGGCTCTCAGAAGGAAACACGCGGGCCACCTTCACAGTTAATAGGCAGCAATCCAACAAAAACCTGTTTGCGTTTCTGATTTCGCATCCATCACATTGTTGCCGCAAAATGTAAGTGAAGCAAAGGCCACAGCTTGTTGCACCAAAGGGCTGTGGGCCCTGTGAAGCAGTGACGCTGACCAGCGGTGGCTCCCCTCTGCGGGGTGTGTATCTGCCGATTCTTCGCCACCAGGCAACATGGTCAAGTCAGACCTGCTCCCCACTTAGATCAACCTGGCAATCTGACCATCCGGCCATCTGACCAGATGGCCCAGCCCCACCACGCAGCCCCAAGTGCTGGCCACATGGGGCCACAGCCACACCCTCCCCCTCTTCAGCTGCCAGGAGGACCCACTCTTGCTTTGCCACATCACCTCTCAAAGTCCTGGGCACACTGCATGGTGGGGCACCCTCTTTATCCCTGTGGCCTTGCCCTCACCTGCTGGTAGAGGTTCAAGTGGGCAAATGACCTTCTGGAAGGCTTACCATGCTATGATACAAGCCTATTGGGAGGGGCTCACAGGACCAGGGCGCACACACAAGCCTCCAGTCACGGGCCAAGCCCCCACAGTAAGAAGGTCGGAAAGGTTTCAGGGACTCGGATCACACAAGGCACAGGCTGCGCCCCTCCTCCCACAGCCGTGTCGAGGTCCTAGTCCAGGGTGAACCTCCAAGGATCTCACCCAGCTCCCGCAAAGGTGTGTGAGCACAAAGATGTGTGAGTCCCACACTCACGACCAACTCACAGACCTGCCATCTTTCTTACCACAGCCTCCTCCTCAACCCCTGCACCTGCCCTTTCCTACAGACAGACAGAGACCAGTGTCCACAGGGCCCAGGGGCTGTTCCACATCTAAGCCCTGTGCCCGGGTGGCCTCCGGTACCTGGGTAGCAGGGCCCTGTGCCCCTCGGCTCATGGCTAGGGCCTATATGCCCCGATGCAATGCACAGGGCTCATGCCCTTGTAGGCGTCCACATACCTGGGGAAAGATCATCTGTACAAGCTGGTGCTGTCACTGATGGGCCATGTTAATGGAAAGGGGATCGAGAAGCTACAGAAAAGCCCCAGTTCTGCCAGGCAAGGCTCTGACTTACTTCATCAGCTCAGGGTCTTCCTTGTCATCCTTGGTCGGCGTCACCTTGGTGCCAGTCTTCTTGGCACGAGGGCAGCCTGACAAGCTGGTTTCAAAAGAGGAAAAATACAACCGTGGCCTCAAAGCAGCAGCGTCTCCCCCGCCCCCCAGGTCTGCAGCCCTGGAAGACCCCCAACAGGATGTGCCCCCCAAGAGTTCAGCTCTGGTGCAGAGGCAGCCCAGCCTGGCTGCCAAGAACATTGATGTCTTACTTGGACCTTTACACCTTCACCTGAGAAAGAGGCCTCGACCCGCCGGCACCCCTGGTGCGCAGGCTCACCTGCGGTGTGAAGCGTAGTTCCCTGTGATGTGACCAGAACCATCGCAGCCGGGCGTGGGGCACCTGCAAAGCAAAGGGACCAGGAAGCTGGGACAGAGCCAGTGAAGACGCCTGCCCTCGGAGGCCTTGCAGCCGGCGGTGCCCATCCTGGCCAGCCTTCCACCGGGCCTCGGCCTTCGCTGCTTTGCCAGTGAGTCCCGCACGGAGTCCCCGAATGGCCAAGAGGAGAGCACACCCCCACAGCCTGGCCTGGTGCAGGGTTGGGCTGCAATAGAAGGTTCCAGAACACACACCAGCCTTCACTCTACATGGACGGTCAGGAAGGCAAGCCTAGCACCTTGTCTCCATGGTGTCACTGGGAAGGAGAGGGCTTCCCTGAAGGAGGCTGTGCCATGTGAGAACCACACACACTGTCCCCAGGACCCAGCGTGTTCTCACCCCCGCAGGGCAGGCCAGCACCAGGGAAATGGGGAGCACGACACACACAGCCCAGCCCTGCCTACACAGAACACTGGCGGCCGTCGCACAGAGACCGTAGGCATTCCACTTAGTGCACAAGCATGGGCTTCCTTAAGTGATTTTCCCCAAATGATCTCTGAGCAACGCAAGTGTTCCTGCCGCTGTCGCTGCTGGGCCTGCTGGCCTGGCTCTGCAGGTGTTCCCGCGAGGGTGCATCCTGGCTGGGGGCCATGAGGACCGGCAGGCCTGTGGTGTGGCATGGGGTGACATTACTCACAGGACACTCCCACTGTTGCCCCTTCACCCTGCCACACAGAACTACAGAGCCCACATGGCCCAAGGGGCCTAGGGACTATCACGCTAGAGCAGGATATAGGTCTTTGCCTGCCCAAAACCCTTCCTCAGTGTCCCCCACCGGCACACACAGTGTCTGGCACTGGGGGCAGGACAGGAAGCTGGTGCAGCCAGCGGATGCCCCACAGCCACAGGGTCACCTCCCAGAACCCAGCAGGGGGCACTGCCTGTCCCGATAGGAATCCTCGAGGTGGGCACATGGCATGGGACTCAATGCCCAGCCTCCTCTGGCCTTTCCCTGCCCTCGGGACTTTCTGGGACTCCTCCTCATCGCTACCCACATCAGGGCCACACATCAAATACATCCCTGGCATGGCAGTTGACCACCCAGTCAAATCATCCCCTGACCAGGCTGTGGGGTAATTCAAACCCCATTAGGTTATGATGGTTTCTATCCTGTCATATGTGGTCACATTTCAACCCACTATGTCTGGGACGAGGAGGCTTTTGCATTTTAATAGGAGCCACCCAGGCAGCCATCACGCTCCCAGAGCCCGCAGCGCAGCACTCCTGGCTGCCCCCATGTCTCCGCACTGCCCGAGGCCCAGGCGCCAGCCGCTTGGGTCCTTCGGGCACCTGGGGGAACCCCTCACATGACTCTGTGCTGAGGCCACAGCCCTGTGACGTCCTGCTGCCTCTTCCTCAAATGAGGGGCCTGCAAGTGCTCCCCACAGGCAAGTTCAGAGCGGAGGGAGGAGGCGCTGCTCAGACCTCTACTCCTCCTTAGCCTCCACACCTGAGTGAGACTCGGAGGCCTCGATGAGCTCTGGATGGTGGGGAAGGGCCCTGCAAGGTACAGCCCCAGTGGGGCCTGAGTCTAGGGTGGGAACACATACACAGGGTGGTGCCTACCAGGCCCAGCATAGGTGGGACCAGCAACCCCAGGGGTCCCATTGAAGCTCGAGACTGTCCTGCACTCCTTGCTAAAACCCAATTCAACAGCTTTTCCCAGAGTCGAGTCCAAGAGAGGGTGCCGTCTGTGTGGCTGGAGCAGCCTGTAGCACCAGCCCCTCTCGGGGCCCTGAGTACCCACAGGGCCAGCTGCAGGGCCCATCCCACCACTTGCTTGGGCTGTCTGGGCAGGAGGAGGCGCCTGTGTCTGAGGGGCATGCGGTGCACAGCTCTCCCTGCTGAGTCCCATCCCTGTTCCTACCCTGTACGGAGCCCCTATCACACCTTTGCACCCAACTCGCCACACAGAGGGTGCTGACCACACCAGGGCATGTGAACAGGAAGAACAAATGGATTTAATTAAAATACAGAAAGCATTGTATGAGACTCACTGCACCCAGAAGTCACAGGGAGGCCACCGAAAGCATGTTCTTTACAAGGGGTTGGCATAGGTGTCTGTCCCCTCCCTGCCACAGGGCTGGTCGGGAGCAGCCATGCCGACCACCCACTGTAGGGGAGTGGCGGGGGGGAGAAGGAGACAGGGAGCCTCCGGCACCGGGAAAGTGCTGGGGCCTAGCCCACCCCTCAGCCAGGCAAGCAAGGCTCCCTAGGAGGCCCTGGGGAGAGGCTTCGGAACAGCGGGCCTGCCGCCTCCCAGCCCTCCCGGGGCTGAGGGGGAGCTTGTTCCACACAAGGAAGACTTTCTGGTCCTACTTCTGAGTGTGTTCTGGGTAGAGCTATCTTCTCAATCCCCACCTGAGGGTATTTTTCCCACTGATTTCTAGAGAGAGTGGAAGGGAGGAAGAATGGGGAGAGGGAGACAGAGACATCAATTGGTTGCCTCCTGCCCCTACCAGGGCTGGGGAACTTGCAACCGAGATACTTGCCCTGGACCGGGAATAGAACCTGGGACCCTTGAGTCTGCAAGCCGATGCTCTAACCACTGAGCAACCAGCCAGGGCCGGGTTAAAGCTCTTCACAGGCTATTAGTCTGAGAAGGAGCAACACTCTCAGAGACACATTTCTGGTGTTTTCCCTCCCGCAGCCCTGAGCACACACAGTCACAGCCTGCTTTCCCTCCTGCGGCCCTGAGCACACATGGCCATGGTTCTACAATCACTCAGGCCCTCAGACTGAAGATCCATGAAAACCAATCACAGGTAAGAAAGGCAGTCAAACTGGAAAAGAAAACAGAAGAAAGGAACATGGGAGCAGCGGAGAGAAGAGAGCTGAGTGGTTCCACTGGGTTTCTGGGGCTGGACCCCAGGCATGAGTCGGGATGAGCTGCATCTTAGGAAACATTGTGTCCCCGCTGTTACTCCCAGAAAGACCCCTGGCAGCAAACCGGCCCAGTGCCATATGGGAGCAGAGCCCCTTGCAACAAGGCACAAGGAGGCGCCCCCTGCTGCAAGGGCACGCACTCGGGGTCCTGAGGCTTTCTGCCCATTTCTAAACCAGCTCAGGGCCTGGGAGCCTTGGCACAGCAGCTCCTCAGCTCAGTGCCAGGCTCTGCTCCATCTGGCTCTGAGCAGAGTGGCCAGGGAAACTTGTCTGGACCCAGGGCCTCCCAACACAGAAGCCTGGAGGGAGGAGCAGCCACAGAGGGTAACCCGAGGGGCCAGAGGGACACTTCATTCCCTGTCTTGGCTCAACCAGGACCAGCCTGTCACAGCTCAACAGAAGGTGTGGACACAAAGGCAAGGATAGTCCCGCTGCACCCCAAGAGGACACTGAGACTGGGAACCTCTGGGAGCATCGAGCAGGCCATCGGGCAGTGCTGGTGCCACGGGGCCTGCCAGGCTGTGCATTAGGGGCAGGGAGGAGCAGAAGCAGAAAGAGGAGGGGCTCGGCAGACAGAGGGAGGAGCAAAGAGGAGAGGCCCATCTGGGGCACCAGGGCCAAGACCAGCAGCTGGAGAGCTGCAGAGAAGGGAGGCAAGGAGCTTTCTCTTTCACCAGCAACAGCACTTCCTTTAGCACAAGCAGCACAGCCTGCAGTGCTGAGTCACGGCCAGGCTGGAGCAGTGAGGTCAGTTCTGGGCTGGTCCACCCCAAGTGCAGGGGAGCAGGCCCTTGTCGGGGAGCAGGCTCTTTTCAGGGCCCTCAGCATAGGGAGAGAACGGGCCGGAGAGGAGGGGACCTCAGAGAGGGGGGTAGGGCCATGGGCAGCACAGGAGCCTACAGCAGCCCAGGTGGTGGGGACAGCAGACAGCAATCTGAGAGCAGGAGACACAAGCACAGCGACCCCAGCCACAGGAATTGGCTCTCCACGGCCTTGCCTCTCTGCCCCTTCTTGCAGGCAGGCAGCCGGGATTGCAGCCTACGGTTTGGGCTGGAGCCTCATGGAAGGGGACAGCAAAGCTAGAGAGCCACCCAAGAGATGGGTGGCAGGAGGGCAGACATACTTGAGGTCAGCAGAATGGGCAGCCATGAGGTTTCTGAGGCTCTTGTCAGCAAGAGGGCAACCAGAGAGGCTGAAAGAGAAGAGAGGGGGGTAAGCCAAAGAGGGGCGCAGAGCAGAAGAGGAGGAAGACCCGCCACGCAGCACCCCGGCCAGGAGGCCCGAGCAGGGGACGAACCTGCGGTGGGAGGCATAGTTCCCGGTGATGTGGCCACTGCCATCACAGCCCGGAGTGGGACAGCTGGACAAAGAAAAAGAGCGTCAGAAGAGAGTGGGGCCTGCCTGCGAGGCCTGCGCGGGGAAGGCGGTGGCACCTCCTCCTGGGTCACCCCAGGGGCAACGCCTCCTCCTCAGCCTCAGAGCACAGCCTCAGCCTCAGATGGCAGCTCCCGCAGAGCTTAACTCAGAAGGGGAAAGGGAACTGAATCAAAGCTCCACTTGGAGTTGGGCGTCTCACGCACACAGGCGGCACATACAGTGTGGGCACCCATGGACACACAGGGAGTCCCTTTCCGAAGAGCATGGCCTCCTCTGAGGACATGGTCCCCGCCAAAGCCCGGAGCTGGCTGTCCTGGGGAGCAGCTACGGAGCAGAAGGTTCTGGACGAGAGGAGCCCCAGGCACAAGCAGTACAGGTGCGGGCTGGGCGCCGGTGCAGATGCAAGGCCTCGCCCTCCTCTGAGAGAGCCGGCTCCCAGGGCCAACAGGAAGGTGTGGTTGCGTTTGTCTGTGAATAGCTCCCAGCGGCTTCCCTGCTCTCTGGTGACACCTGGTTCCCTGAGGACCAGTTCAAAGGGCCAGTGGGCTTCTGGAGCTGAGGGCACGGCGTCCCGGGGCCGGGACAGGCCTGGCCGTGCCGGGCGGACGGCTGTGCTCAGGAGGCCGCTGCATGGGTAGAACAGGGGCTCTTCCTCATCACAATTGCGTTCGAGGACCACGTGGGAGCCCAGCACAGTGTGGTGATGATGGACACTGTCCCTGGTGCCTGGTCGAGCCCCCTCTGCACAGAGGGCAGCGTAAGGCCCCAGGCAGAGCTGCCCCACCTCCCGGCCCGGCCCGGCCGGCCCTGCCACACTCCTGTCCGGACGGGTGAGACTTACGTGAGCAGCTCCTTCTTTATATCCTTGGAGAGAAGCTTCAGCTTAAAGCTGGTCAGGGTGACATCCCCGGGATACTTCCGCTCCTCAAAATTCTCTTCGGACACTTCCTGGTCATCTGCTTCAGAAGAAGCAAAAGAATGGGCTGCTGGCTCTGACTGCAAAAAACCAGCAGGGAGAGGTTTTAACCGCTGGCAGGCCGGGCGCCCGCCCAGGGCTGAGGGAGAGGACCCTTCAGAGCAGGGGCCACAGAGGCACGTCCTGGAGTCTCCTATCCTCTAGATAAAGGAGAAGGATACCCTCAACAGACACAGAGGACAGCACCCCGAGGGGCTGGCATCCCTCGACCTCAGCCGGAGTTGCCCGGGAACAGAAGACCCTGACACCCTCTGAATCCTCCCACGGGGTGGCCTCATCCAGCGGCTACTGAACCGCCTCCTAAACACAGTCCTTGCCGCCGAGAGTAGCCCTTCAGAAGGTGCACCCGGCACAGTGGGTGCCAAATCGTCTTGGTGGAAAGGCTGTGACGACAAGGTGGCACAAGAGTAACCACACGCGGAGCATAACAGAATGATCACCATGACCTGTGGCCAGCTGGCCCTCCCCCCACCCCACCTTACTCCCCCACCCCCCTGGCAACAACTGCATCACACCCAGCACTTCCTAAGGCCGGCCCATGCAGGCATCACGAGGCTCACAGCACACCCACAGCCCTGGCCCTCCCTCTGTGTCCCTGCAAGTGTTCAACCTCTTGGGGCTGAGGTGCCCCTCTGGAAATGGAGCTCAGGGGAGCTCCTCACAGGCATTCTGGGGTCAAAGGAGGACATGCCCTGGAGCACCTCAGCCCCTCAGAAGCACTGCTCGAGGTCTTGTCACTGTTATTGGCTCATTCGCTTGACTGACTTGCAAGCTATTGGCGAATGTCACCCCCAATCAATTTAATTTTTTAAAAATATGCTCTTTGGCATGGACAGGGCTCCCAGAAACACCGAGCAGGGCGCATCTGGAGGCCATGGGTGCAGGACAGTGCGGCCACACTGGAAGGAGCTGAGCTGGGAGCCAGGATTGTGCTGCAGGAACAGAAAAGGCCTGACTCAGGAAGTGTTGCTAGGGGTAGCCCCATGGACAAGGCTCCCATGCCCAGGAGAGACAGTTGGGGAGAGGAAGGGGCCGGGCGGAGCTGAGACTTCTGCCTGGAGGGTCTGCTGGCTGCAAGGTAGAGCATGGGAACAGGCTTCAGGGCGGGAACCTCAGGGCAGGGCCTCTGGGCCACCCCATAGATGATGGTCAGTCCTGGGAGGGGACGAGGATGCTCAGAGAGAAGGGGGCTACTCAGGGTGGGGGTCAGCCTGAGGAGGGTTGAGGAAAGGGTCAGTGAAGGAGACAAAGGGGCCACTGGAGACAAGTCGCTGGAAAAGGAGGTGCAGCTAAGTCCTGGGGGCAAGACAAGAACAGAGAGAACGCAGATGGAGAGGCCCTCACTCGCACTGTAGTCAGGAGGGTCCTGGCTACAGACCAGACTCTGCCAAACAGGGAGAAAGCGGGAGCACAGCTCCAGGTGGGTAAGTCTTGGCCAGCCTCCCTCCATTGGGGCTCAGTCCCAGAGGCACCCCTCCTCAGCACCAAACACCAAGTTACAGCCATGTGACCTCAGTCTGGGGCCTCATTTGCTCTTCTGTAAAGTGGGGTGCATATGACACATGTAGAGGGAGCCTGGCTCACCAGCAAGACAGAATCACGGAGGTGACAGGTGCTCAGACAGGAGGTCTCTCTGCCACCTCTTCCTCCACAGGGACTTGCCCTGCTCTGCGGGGGTGGGGGTGGGGGATGGCAGGGAGAAGTGGGAGGGGAACTGCCCACACTACAGAGCTGCCAGGGCGGTGCTGCCTGCAGAGCTGGGCTTTGCTGTTCAGGACACACAGCTCTTCGGAAAAAGCCCTCAATCAGCCAGCATCTCAGCTGGATGGAGCGACGGGGCAGGGACTGCCTGCGGCGCCCAGACCACAGGCCAGCACAGGCACCCAGCTTTTTGTTCTTTACCAGGCAGTGCTTGTCTTGGAGCCAGGCCACTGCCCAGCATGGAGGCTCTGAGGCCAGGAGTTCTCTCCTGCCTCTGTCCATAGAGCCAGGTGGCCTGGAGGACACAGGGCTGCTGCTGGGGTTCTGGTGCCTATTTGGGAAGCAGGCTGGCGAGAAGCCCCCAAGGAGCTCAGAGCCATTCCCAAGTCATCCCTGGTGGCAACTGAAAGAAGCCCCTCTTCCCCGGACTCTCCAAGGCCCCACCGTGTCTTAGAGGCAAGGAGACTGCACCCTCAGAGGGACACGGACACCGCACGCCACCGGCAGAAACCCCACCCAGCTGCAGCTGAGTCCTCAATGCCCGAGGGTGCAGAACTGAGTGCAAAGGGACAGGACCCCTCAGGCCACACACCCACCTCCTCGGGCTCCTCCTCTCGCTGGCGGCTGGGCTTGGTGTAGTCCAGAGGCCGGTCCCATTCATCCTGGTGGGAGGCCTGGCTGGACTGGGGTGTCATGGAGCTGCCGGGGGCACTGGTGCTGCTCTGGCGCTGGG
Source organism: Murina feae (assembly GCA_004026665.1). Taxonomy (NCBI): domain Eukaryota; kingdom Metazoa; phylum Chordata; class Mammalia; order Chiroptera; family Vespertilionidae; genus Murina; species Murina feae. The sequence goes on from PVJC01001049.1 coordinate 30,919, forward strand.
AGGTCTCAGGAGCCTTCAACCCGGGGTCAGGGCCACCACTGCCGGGGAAGATGCCCTCCCGCCTGTGGTGCCTGCGCATACTCAGGTCCAGGGTCCCGTGCTCATCCACCTCGATGGTCACTGCCTACAACGCAAAGGGGCATCTGCGTCCTGACCCCACGCTCTCCACGTGGGCCTCGAGGTCCTGAAGGCAGCGCTGCCAAGTGCCAGACCTGCTTCCCTCAGAAGGAAATGGCCAGACAGAAAGAAGCACCTCTGAGAGATGAGGCCTGAAGCCCAGATGGAGGACTTGCAACCTCCCTCCTTGGGTCTTCATGGACCACAGACCAGGCTCTGAGGGCATGAGCATTGTCAGACGAGAACACGTGCGAGACCCTCAGTCTCAGGGAGACACAAGAGAACATGTGTGTGCATGATAGTCTCAGGAAGACATGAGGGAACATGTGTGTGTGTGTGTGTGTGTGTGTGTGTGTGTGTGAGACCTTCAGTCTCAGCAGACATAGGGAACATGTGTGTGCATGACCCTCAGACTCAAGGAGATACGTTGGAACACACATGTGCGCAGCCATGTAGTCCCTCTTTAGGATCAGCACACAGAGCTCTCAGAAGGCACCCATCCAAGCTCTCTGCTCATCAGGAGCCACAGTGGAGGGAGAGGGAGAAAACAGCACCCTCCCCAGATGGACGGGTGGTCCTGAGAACACCTCCCTCAGGCCTGTGGCCCTGACTGCAAACTCTTCCAAACGGTGTCTGCCTCCGAAGGGGCCCTGCAGGGGACACACCGACCTTGCCGGGCACTTCCTGTGGCTTCGTGCTGAGGTTCTCTGGCCTTTCCCAGCAGCGTGTAGAAAGGTTCAGGATGGCAGTTGCGGCCATGTGCGCGGCCTCGGCATCGTGTGCGTAGTCGAAGCCTGGGGAAGAGGATGGAGAGCGGGAGCTGTGTTGGGGGAAGAGGCCTTTGGGAAAGGTTTGGCTGCAAAGAGCAAACAACACCACGCTGATATGCAGCTTGAACAGCAGATGGCGCACAGATGGGGCGGCAGGGTGAGGAGCACAGGGCAGAGCTGCAGGGAAGGGGTGGGGGACAGGACCGTTCAGGCTGCTCACATGCGCCCACCCTCAGCTCCCACTCGTCCTCCTATTTGGGACTGAGGAGGCTATGTCTGGCCTGGCCAAAATGTGTGCAGAAAGAGTAAGACCCTCCAAAGATATTCCAGCATCCCTGATATTTTAAACAGAAACAAGTTGTCCGCTGGTGATTGGTATCAAAAGACTAAAGAATTCTGCAAACAGGATGACTGTTTGGAATGCCACCCAAGTAGGACAATTGTGTCAATCATCTCAAAAGGCTGATTTGGGTGTCCCCACAACAGCCTCTGCTTTAGTAAAGTAACATTAATGTTCAAACAAACATAAGGCACAAAATGGTATCTTTCCTAGTAATTGTGCTCTTGGGTCTGAGCTTTGTGAGTGATCACAACTTCCGACTTGCGGGGCGTGTGGGCGTGGGTGTCAGGATGCCGGCTGCCCTGTCCTAGCAAGTGGGAGAGGCGCCATGCTCCAGCACGGTCGTCTTGATCGATCGACATCTCTATTAGCAATGGCAGGAAAACCACCACTGCTGGCTCCGGCAGATTCCTACCAGCAGATGCCAGTTCCACCCCAGGGACAGTGGGGGTGCTTTCCTTTCACATGCATTCCCAGGGCTCAGGGCCTGGCAAGCAGTGTAATAAGTGAAAAAGGGGCAGGAAGGGTGGTCCCGAAGGTTCATGTTTATTAGTACAAATACCCAGAAACGCTGCTACTTACTATCACAAATAACACCTTGCATCCACCGAGCTGCCCCAGCAGGAAGGGAAATGGCCCCTGTCAGACAGCAGGCATCTGGCCCACCCTAGACATCCACAAATACATGCATGCACACTGATGCACCCACACATGTGTGCACACGTACATGCACACACACTCACATGCGCACACACCCGCACATGCCCTGCCTCGCTCTGGGAACAAACAGGCTGGGAGCAGGTGGCCAGGAGAGGGGGGCTCGCAGGGTGACCACAGCAGCAACGTCATTCTCAAGCCTTTGGACACACACACCACAAAGGGCCCGGTTTTGTCTCACGAATGGTGAGTCTGATGGCGAACAAGTCAGCCCCAGGGCAGATGCCCTCCTGGCCGGGGTCCCTCCACTGCTCCTCACTCCACACCTCCCAGGAGCCACGCTTCGACTTACATTTAAAGGCTTTGGGTGAGGCTTCGCTGGTCTGAATCTTTGGAGCGAGCATGCGTTTGCCAAAAACCTGAGCATCAAAACTTGCGTAGTCAAAGGTGACCTTGGAGAACTTCTCCAGCTCCTTGGCCAGGCTGGCCCTGGGCGTGGAAGGGGCCACGCTGGGCCGGTAGCTTCCATACGGAGGTACCTCGAGCTGCTTCACGAAGCACATGGGTCTGGGGAGCAGGACAGATGCAGAGCCGTGAGGACAGGACCCCGGAGCCCAGTGTTACTCATCCCCCAGCCTGCACAGGCCCCTCAGAGCCAGCAGACAGAGCCCTGGGAGACCCTCCCCCATGTCCCACCACTAACAGTTGCCTGGGGCCTGGTCTGTGTGAGGAAGAATGGCCTGACCCCTTGCAGACAGCATTAGCCAGAGGAGGCAGGGCCTACAACCTTAGGAGAGCAGGTTTCAAACAGCTCAGCAACAGTACATGGGAGCCCTTGGCGGGCAGCCCCAGAGCAGCCCCCAGCAGGGATGGTATGGCCCAGGGAAGAAGGTCTGCAGCAGGTGTCCGAGAACCCTCAAGGAGAACTCTCAAGACTGGCCCAACGCAGCTCTTCACGGGCAGGGACGATTGAGATGGCCTTGAAGGGCTGCGGCAGGGACGGGGACAGGTGTGGGTTCCTTGTTACTGAAGCTCTTGGAAGAGTTCGGACGTTTGCATACACAAGAGGCAGCATGAAGACCAGCCCAGAGAACACAGGAGCCGGGCAGGAAGACCACCGGGAGGAGACTGTCAACCACTCAGGACGAAGGAGCCTGGACACCCCCCACCCCCTGCAGCAGGCCAGAGACTCCTGTGCGCCCTGAAACTGCCCTCCACTTGGTGCTGGGAGACCCGAGGCTACTTGAGGACAAGCACACGCCCACACCCACACCCACACCCACACCCACAGGCATGCGCTGCCCGCAGGCTGCCCCTCCAGTGCTGTGGTGCTTGCACTCGCCTGAGGATCCGCTCTGAGCTGGAGTCAGTCTTGGAAGGATCTCCTGTCTGTGGCTGTTGCTTCTCGTGAGATTTGGCTAACTTTTCTGCAGCAGCAATGGGACACCCAGACAAACTAGAGAAGGACAAGGGGTACAGCTGAGTCTCTCCTCTGGGCCCTGTCTGCTGGGCTGGGGACACGGCAGGAGCCTGAGGGGCCTGGAAAGCTGTCGCTCCTCCAGAGTTGGTTTTTTCTTCTGCTCTGGGCTCAAGCATCAAAGCTCCCGCTGCTCAGGTAGTTTGTTTGGAGAAATTCTAAACCAGTGACACCAAGGTCTGCCCTGAGGGGCCACGGCAGGCCCGCGCACTCACGACCGCCCGCAACACGCCCAGCATGGCAAGTACCTCCTGTGCGTGTTCCGGTTGCTGTTCACGTGGCCTTGGCCTGTGCAGCCGGGGGTGGGGCACTTGAGCACATTCTCGTGCATGGCCAAGACTGCAAGAGAAGGGGTGAGGACAGCCTGAGGCAGGATGGGCACAGTGCACCTTGAGCCGTGGTCCAGTCCCCAAGCCTCAGCCCAGTCAGGGCATGCACCCCACACCCTGCCCGCCTCCTGCCTCCCTGGGGCAAAAACGAACTCAGCTTAACAACCCCCAGTTGTGCAGTGTGACTGGCTCCTGTCAACCTCTGGTTCAATTACTGCCTCCAGCCTGGGGCCAGGACAGGCTTGCCCTGAGCCCTCAGGACGCAGATCCAGCCCCTGCCCGAGGGTGGCCTCGTCTCCCTCAGCTGTGCCTCCCATGCCCATCTTCAGGGAGCCCTGACCCAAGCTGCCTCTCAAGGTGCATGACTAGGCATGCTCCATGTCCCCAGCCTCATAGGGCTCACGTGTGGGCATCTGGACAGTGCCAATCCAAGGGACAGGGCTCAAGTGGCCATTTGGACACTGTCCAAACACCGGTTGTGTCCTGAGCTCTACAGAGCTACTCACTCTCTGGAGGGATCCTGTCCTTGTGGGGGCACCCTGACAGGCTGCGGTGGTGCGGGTACAGCCCTGTCACGTGCCCGGTGCCATCACAGCCCGGGGTTGGGCACTTGATCTCACGTTTCTCTGCTCTTGAGGAATCTAAACACACAACACACCAGTCAGAAGGTGCCAGGAAGCTGCGTGCTGGATGGCGAGAAGGACAGCTGATCCTTCTCTCTGGGCATCCAGAGAGGAGAGTGGCCAGCCTGCCCGAGAGCCCCAGAGGGGCCAGGGCTGCACAGCGAGCTGACTCCAGAGGACTGGTCCGCACACGTGGGCTGCCTGGAGCCTGGAGAAGCCCAAGACTGACTGAACACCCCGAGAGCAACTGCGCTGTGGCTGAGGGACACCAGGGGGCAGCCAGCCTGGTCCCTCTGCCACTGGCTTCAGAGTGAGGGCACACCTGCTGGAGCACCACTCTCAGGGTAAGCCTCTGCAGAGAAAGGTGACGGTCAGGGCGAAGGTCCCTGCCAGGACTGATAGTTTGTTTGTGACAAAATAAGGAGGACAAAAAAGTTAAGAAACTTACCCAAATCACATGCCTACTAAATTCTGGGGCGGAAATTTAAGCTCAAACCTCAGTGACCAGCCTCATCGCTCTCTGCGTGTTCAGAGAGGTGACTCGTGCGTGTCAGGACCCGAAGGGGACTCCTGTCAGGACGCTGGTGATCTCCAGAGCCCGGCCTTTGTCCTGGAGAAGCTCCTGGGCAGAGCTGCCCCCCTGGGAGAACCCAGAGGCCACAGCCTCGTTCATAGGGAGGCCTCGAAAAGCCTGGCACTAGCCTTATGGGCCTGCCTGGCGCGGCCTGGTGCTCCCAGCCTGGTCACCAGCATCTGTCCCCTGGGTTCCTGCCCTCAACTTCAGCCCTGAAAGCAGGGCACTGCATCTGGGTCCCCTAATGTCCATCCCTCAGGTAGGAGTCTCTGAACACCTGGGCCTGGCTGTCACTTGTCTGTATCCCCTCTCCTACTCCGCCATCGGACTGACACCCTACACCACACCCGAGTTCCTGTCACCTTCACTCCGGCATCCTCATGTCCATATCCCCTCAAGACCTGTGCAGGAGCCTGTGCTGGCCTGACTAGGAGCCCCAAACTGCTGTCCCTCAGTCTGCCACTCACAAAGTCTCCCCTGATAGCTCTCCTCGGGTTGAAATAACGTCCCCATCCGTGTCCCCTGAATATCTGACCCCCATGGTCCTGTGTTCTCCACAAGCGAGGCAGCCCCATGATCTATAGCTCACCCACGTCCCTCCCAACCTGGTGGCTCCCCAGGCTGTGGCTGAGCCACTGAGTTGGGTGACTGTCCCTCCCCCGCCTCTTCTCAGCTGGTGCCTCTGCTCAGTGTGCTCTCTGATGGTCCTGTGTCTGCAGCGTGAGCCCTGTCCTCAGACTAGATGCCTTGCTCTGTGGCCTGTCATCTTTGCCCCTTGGCTATGCTACACCAGGCCAGGTCTCTGCCAGTGGCACCTGCACACATGGTGTCCCCAGGGGAGGGGGAGGGGCATGTAGGGCCCGGGCCAGCCCTACCTTTGCTGCAGTAGGTCTTCCGTGTGGCATCCAGGGGCCTGGCCACCTTCACTGCCTCTCCCAGGCCCAGTTCCGCAGGCTCACACGCAGCCCGCACCTGCTCAGCTTTCAGGGCAATGGCTTGCTCCAAGAGGCCCAGGTTCCCCCGTGTCATCATGTCGTGCATCTCGGATTCGTTCGTGACCTCGGACTTCTGGGAGTGCGAGTCCTCATCCTTGCCGTCATAAGACCGCAGCTCCACCAGGACAGAGTACTCGGGCTGGCACCTGGGGAGTTCAGGGGCCTGTTCTGGGAGGGAACAAGAAGTGCCCTCCCGGCAGGTCACATCAGGAGTGATCTCCTCGTCTTCTTCGTCTTCCTCGTCTTCGGTCTCCTCCTCCTCCTCCTCCTCCTCCTCTTCCTCCTCCTCCTCCTCCTCCTCCTCCTCCTCCTCTTCTTCTTGCTCCTCTTCCTCTTCCTCCTCCTCTTCAGCTTCCTCCTCCTCTTTCTCCTCATGGCCCCCAGAGACTGTTTGCTGGTGGAGTGCCTCGTTGGCCATGCCCTCCAGGAACTGAGGGCTCGGCCCCTGAGTGCACTCACTGGTGACCTCGATGACCTCCTTGATGTCCTCTGGCTGGATAAAGACCTCCTTCTCCCCTCCGTCGCTGGCAGCTCCTCCTTCCACTTCCTCCTGCACCAGGTGCAGGACACCGGGGCTCGGCTTGGCCTGCTGGCTGGAGCCCTCCCTGACCAGGGGCTCCTCAGCGACATGGCCCAGGTCTAGGAGGGAAGTGGCGATAGCTTCCTGGAAGCTGCTGTAGCTGCCTTTGGAGGAGCCCGTGGAGGTGCCGATGGGGTTGGAACTGAACTGAGTCTGGACGGGGCTCCTTCCTGCACAAGATCAGAAAAGCCACATGGAGAGCCCCCAAGGAGGGCGTATGTCCAGGCCTCTGTCCCGGCCCACAAGAGGGCATCAGTGAGGTCATTTGCATCACAGCCACTGCCTGGATCTGGAGGTCGCAGTGGACTTTTCAGGGGCAGACGGGGTAACTCCATTGTGGTACTTTCTCATGTCACTTCACAAAATGGAGCTCAAAGAATACATCCAATTTTTTAAAATTGCTTCAAAATTGAAAAGTAGTAAACAAATTTATACTTTGTAAAAGACCCAAATTTAAATGTTTTCAGGGCGATGACTAAAATGTGGGGTGCTCCCCGCGCCGGCCCAGCAGTCCGTGCTCCGAGGCACGGAACCCCTTGGGCGCAGGCAGCGCTAGGTAAGGAGGCAGGTGTGGGAACCTGCAGGACTAGCAACAAGTTAACCAAACCAGCCTCGGACAGAGGAGCTAGTGGGGGTTCGACGGGGTTTGGACCTTGGCTTGTCACACCAGCATTTGCCAAGGGCAGGGTGCCCCATAGGGAAGCCAGTGCAAACAGGGTCCCCCTCAATCCTCCTCCATCACCAAGTGCCAAGCAGCCCCAGGCTTCACTTCCCAAGGGCCACACAGCTGTGTCCGTGTGTCAGTCTCTCACGTGCACAGACACACACCCAGTCACACAGTGTTCACACAGCGCAGCCGCGGCCTCACAGGAAACCCGCCGACTGCGGACAGGGTGCCCTTGTTCTCAGGAAGGGCTTTCTTGGCAGGGTGCTCCCGGCCAGGTGCTGGCTCTCCGGGACACACTGGGGGCCTTGATTCAGAACAGAAAGAACAAGGCACCTTCAGCGGGTGGGGGGCGCAGAGCCCCCTCCTGTCCTGCCATCTCAGCCTCAGCCTCCTCCAGAGCTCCTTCCGACTCCTCCGAAACAGTGGCATCCTTCCCCTCGGCGTCCTCACTGCCATCGCTGTCCACACCACAGCCCTCATCCAGAGCCAGCTTCAGGAGGGGTGGCTTCCGCTTGGACACCAGGTGCTGGGCCTCGGGGCCCTCCAGCTTCCTCTTCTTGGCCAGAGGGCAGCTCTGTAAACTGGAGGGAGAGGCCAGGCTGAGGCCACCCACCAGTGCCTCCCTGCCTCCCCTGCCCTTCACCTTGTTTCTCTTGGCATCACATGGCCATCCCTCTGCTAGAAGCCCCAGACTCGTTGGCAGGGTTGCGTGGACCCCCAGAATGACTTGAGTCACCCCAGTGTGCCCTGGGTCTGCCCCGGGCTTTCCTACACAGAGTCCTGCAGCCTCCCCGCAGCCCAACTAGGAGACCTAGTGCTTTGCCTTGGTTGGGACAGCCCCTCCGTAACAGGTGGCGTAGGAGGACACTGGCTCAGCAGCCGTGGGCAGACATGGAAGGTTCTAGATTAAGGTGACCAGATTTTTTTAAAAATACATATTTTATTGATTTTACACAGAGAGGAAGGGAGAGGGATAGAGAGTTAGAAACATCGATGAGAGAGATACATCGATCAGCTGCCTCCTGCACAACCCCTGCCCTGCCCGCAACCAAGATACATGCCCTTGACCAGAATCAAACCTGAGACCCTTGAGTCTGCAGGCCGACGCTCTAGCCACTGAGCCAAACTGGTTAGGTCATAGTGACCAGATTTTAACATTGGTAAAGCGGGACACCATTGACCCTTTGGCCCCCGAAAACTATATATTCCCTTCACGTTCTCCCACGGTTCCCCAGCTTGTCGTGCATTCTTTCCAAAAATCGGGACTTTTTTAAAATGCCGCGGGACACGGGACAAATTGTTAAAAATCGGGACTGTCCCGCCAAAAGCGGAACGTCTGGTCACCTTATTCTAGATCCACGAAAGGCCCAGAGTGGTGGATGGGCTACAGCATCCCAGCAGACCCCCTCCTTCCCAGGAACCTCCTTACCTCCGGTGCCTGGAGTACTTGCCACGGATGTGCCCCGAGCCCGAGCATCCCGGCGTGGGGCAGCTGGGGAGGCAAGCAGAGTGGTCACTCGGGGAGGGGCCCACCCCAGACCTCACCAGGGGCCAGAAGACTGTCTCCAAGCTGTTGATCTCAGCACAGCCACTTGCAGTTGGCAAAAAACAAAGGAAAGAGCTCTCCCACGTAAGCAACTGTTGGCATGTCCATGGGGGGCAAGGCTCGCAGTGCACAGTTCCGGGAGTGAGGCTTTCCCACGGCAGCCACACTGCCCAGGGCTGGGCAGCTCTGAAGCCCCCAGGACCAGGCCTGAGGCTGGCCCAAGGGCAACACACAGAGGGATTCTCTGGCCACCGTGGGGGCCCTGTAGTGCTGAGGCCATGCCCTGCAGCCTTGTCCTGCACTGAGCCAGTGCCTGCAGGAAGGACCATGCAAACACGAAGGTGTGGCAACCACACCTGGTGTGGTGAAGCCAGGAGGACCGGTGACCCAGGAGCTGCCATGAGACCTGGGAGGGGGTGATGGTGGGCCTCTCCTAGCCCAATCAGGGCTGGTGAACGAACGTGGATGGAGGCAAGAACCCTGGACCATCATCTGTCTCCCCCACAGAACCAAACCTTCTGGGAAGCTCCGGAAACTTCTGGTCATGAACGTGGACCATGCCACCCAACCCACTTCCCAGGAGCCAGCTCTCCAGTGCTCTGGGTGAGGTCTGGGTGGGGTGTGGAGTGACCATCCTATGGCCTGTTGGCCACATCAGACCAGGATTTTAAAGAGCTGTTATCGCCTCATTTTACAGAGCAGCAAGATGGAGAGGTCACCTAAAGGAGGGGCCTGAGCTCTCCCTAGAAGGGGGTCACCCCAAGTTGCCCTGCCCAAGGAGAGAACACCTCATTTTTAATAGGAGCAACACCACGGGAACTGAGCTCCACCTTGGATCAGACTTCCCCAGAGCTGAAGAAGGAAAGAACATTCGGGCCCGACACTTGCAGGCTCCTGGGACCAGGAAAGGGGCACCACCCTTGACCTCCGTCCAGACACCTCCAATGATTTCTAACCTGATTGGTCACTGGCCTGAGTGCAGACAGCTGTGGAGCCCGACTGGCCAGAGGGCCACACCTGTGACAAGTCAGGGAGAAACAGGACAAAAGGTGGAGGCAAAGCCCCACCCCCACAGCAGCCTTGGGGAGCAGCTGGTGGGAGCACTGCCTGCAGCCCACGTGGGGGCCTCGTGGCTGCTCTCAGTGCTGATTGTCATTGATTTAGAAAGAAGGTGGAAGGAGCGGGGGGAGGGGCCAGCTCAGGGAGAGGGAGATACGCCTCGGTCACTGTGGGTCTCCTTTGCAGGCGAAGAGTGGCAGCCTTCCTGGGCTGGCTGTGGCAGGCTGGCCCCACCCTGCTTCACTCTCTTTGAGACTTCCCACAAAAGCTCCTTGTTACGGGACTGGAAGCTGAGGTTCCAATTAGTCGATTAATCACTGAGTTAATCAGGCAATTAGGCAGCAGCTGCCGGGGAGGCCTGCGGGGCACTGGCACTGCCCCAGCACGTCACCTGCCCCAAGACACACCTCCGCCCACCCATTCAGAAGGGGCCTGGCCTCCAGCTGGCTACCGAGGGCCACGCGAGAGGCGCTGGGATGTGGGGTCGAGGAGGGCCTGGCGAGGGCAGCACTGAGCGGACCTGGAGACCACTCCCAGGTCTAACCACAACAATGTGTGTGGCAGCAGATGGGCCTGGACTAAAGCCCCAGGAAAGTGTCTGTCACCTCTCGCGTGTGAAGGGAAAGACCACTGGTCCACATGTTTTTACCCAACATGTAAATCGACCCCAGGCAGGAGGTGCTCATCTCGGCACAACCCCAGTGCCACTGCCCAGATGCCAGGGCTGTGCTTGAGCTGGTGAAGGGACGGCTGGGACAATGGGGCCCACGTCCCTCACCCACAGCACTGAGTTTTCTGTGGTCGTACTCCCTGTATCAGCATCCACAGCACCCATCAGGACAGGGGCCCATCTGCTTGTACAGGGAGGAGTCCTGGCTTGCTATCTGTCATCCCCGGGCACGAAAGTGCCCACTGTGGGTGACGTGCACAGAGCGCCATTTGTGATCATGTCACATTCTTGCGTGCAGCTCATGGCCACAGTCCGCTCCACTTGGCTAATGTCGGTTCTCGGGAACCTGAAGAGACTGAACACTGGGTGCTCAGTCTATCCTGCTTCTCCGCAGAAGACTCGACGGTCTCTGTGACCAAGTCCAGAGCTCACAGAGCCTCACTCACCTGCTGGCTCTCCTCTTAGGATGCTTCAAAGCAAATCTACTTGAGAGTCATTTTCTCTTCAAGAGAATACCCAGCCCTGCCTTTCTAACTTCTCCATAACTTCATCTACTGGCAAAATGAAAAGCGGAAGCCAGATGTCCCCAGCGGAGCATCACACGGCCAGGCAAGGAAGTGGGCCCCTCTCGGCAGCTTCCGCACCTGTGCTCAGGGCCTCGGGAGTCCCTCGACCTCTCTCAGGACGCCTGATCTGCCTGCCGCCCACTCTCACCCTTGACCCAGGACTGTGCTTTGAGCTACAGAGCATGTGGTTCTGTTCTTCAGCCTGAAAAACCTGAACCCTCTCACCCTCCGGTTCCTACTCACAAAGACACCAGCAGGTACAGCTTCTGTGCGGATCCCTGACATCCAGACGATACAGGGCAGCCATCGCGGAGCCTGCCCCCACCTGGGCTCTGAGCCTCCCGCCTCCCGCCCACACCCCTTTCCTTCTGAAACAAAGTTAGACCCCAGAGCTCGGGGGGCTCTGGGACACTTTGGGGTCCTCCTGTTCTCCTGCTTGGCAGCAGCCAACTGCCCAACAACTACCTAGAGAAGAATAAAGTGGTGCTGGCCCCAGTTTTCCTTCCATCTAGTGAGCGGGCATGGAGGGCAGCAAGGTGGGGCCTCAGGAAGCGCATGCGCTCTGTCTCCAGCCGGGAGTCTGGAAGCTCAAAGACTTCCGTCAGGTGTGCTGGTCGCCCCGGCCCCTCCACATGTGCGGGTTGGGCATGGTGCTGTTCCAGCACCAGAGCTGTGTGCAGAGGCTCCCACCCTCCAAGGATGAGCCTCTTACAGGCTGCCTCACAGGGAATTTGTGGAAAATAAATGGGGCACCCAATGCCCACGTGGCATATTGGGGACGCTCGGCAAGCAGCACCTCCCTCCTTCCCTTGCATTTGAGCCAGAAGGTGTCGTACTGCCCTCCTCAGAGAAGCCAGGCCTGGGGCCTGTTTATTTGCTGATCACTAGATACCACCCTCTGGGGCTCTGTCTGAGGCCAGGGCCTCAAACCCCGGGAAGAGCCCCTCTGCAGGCAGTGTGGGAAGGGGTGCTGGGCAGGCAGGCATGTAGGCATTGGGGTGGGTTTCCTTCTGGCCATCCCCACCCCAAAGGCTTTGGCCACACCCAGGACAGAAGCCAGCAGGTGAGAGCACCTCAGCCTTCAGCCTCCGGAGGGGCCTGGCCCTCCAGCTCGGACTAGCACTCGCTGTGATGGGCTGTCCTCCCTCCTTTTCAGGGCTCGGCCCCTAGTGGTGTGGCCTGGATCTGCAGTCACGTACTCTGCCACATGAGACCCCAACACACTGTCTGCATTTCCCAGTCAGTGGAAACCTCGGGCCCTGGAAGCCTGTTCCATCTCCGGTCAAATGGGCCTCAGACCTCCTGACTCGGAGCCTTTGTGGCCCCACCAAGAGAGTCCTCATGACCGCAGGGGACCCTGTGACATCCGTGCCAGTGGTGGTCAATGTGCACAGGCTGTGCCTCTGCCATGATGTGGCTGCGTGATGGGGCCAGGGCAGGGGAGGGGGTGACCACTGACACATGCCAAGGAGAGGGGCCTCGTCAGGGAATGGGGCCCAAGGTGCAGTCGGTCAATCCCAGGAGCCAGTGGGGGACACTAGGACGTGCAGAGTCATAGGCGCAACACACTTGGCACCAGCACACTTGGCACCAGCTCTTACCTGAGCTCGGGACCTGTGGGCTCCAGGGGTGCTGGTGAGAGACAGGAAGCACACAGAGTCAGCATTAAACAGGCACAATGGAGACACGGCAGCCACCCATGCCACCTCCTCCTGACCTGCTAGTGTGCCTTAGGTCCAACCTGGGGAGGGCTGGTATCTTTGGAGGAACAGGTGCCCCCACCCGACACAGGCTCCTGGGCCCTCAGAGCCAGTGAGGCACCTCTTCTCTAACTGCACAGAGAACACCCTGTGGAGCTGCGTCTGCCTGGCACCTCGCCCAGTGTTCTGTCTGGGAGAGCCCTGCAGTGCCCACAGCCTCCTGAGGCTGCCAGAGACCTCAGACCCAGGCCCCAGCCAGGGAGGAGTAGGCAGGCCGGCCTCACTGTGGGCCGCTCTCCTGAGGGACCCCGTGGGAGGTGGCATCCACAGCCTCAGCCTGGGACTCAGACAGAGCCAGCTGTGGCACCAGGATGGACGGGGAGGTGGCACTCACCTCTCAGGGCCTTGGATCTGGTGCGAGCTCGCATCTCCTCATTCTCAAAGCTCATCTGCAAGTAAAAGCAACTGTCACGTTCAGGGAAGACAGAGCTGCCAGACCTGCCTGCATGCTTTCCAGCCCAGCTTTGCTGCTGAAGGCGGGCTTGCAACACTAATCCAAGGAATGGCTCCCAGGGCAGGAAGACCTGGGACCTGGAGCAGCAGGCCCCCTGCCCCCAGGTCCTCTCATCCCCTGTGCCTGTCCCACTCCTACCGACCACAGGTTTGCACCTGAGGAGGGCGGGGCCTGCTCCCCCACTCTCACGGGCACAGGGGCTCAGGTACCAGGGCAGTTCACTGGCACAGACTCCACTCCACTGTGCCTGGGTGCCCAGCTTCCCGCGGGAGCTAATGTGAGGGTCGTCCGGACAGAAACAGGTTGCCGGGACCCGGATGGACTATTCAGGAAGTGTCCAGGGATGGGACAGCTTTGAGCTTCACTGTGTGCTGTCCCGGGAACAGACAGGTGGCCTGAGCTCAGGGACCGTCCCTAACGTGGGCAGGTCACCCCTGCACGTGTTCCTAGAGGCACCAGGCTGCTCGGCACGCCCCACCCTGGGGACTAGAGTGGGGAGTAGAGACACATCCCTGTGTGAGATCTAATAGCCGCATCGACAATGTGAAAGGAAACAGCTAAAACTAATGCTAATACTAAACTTAGCTCAATCTACCCAAAACTATCATTTCAACAATGATTGATATGAAGATTGTGAATGAGACTTTTGTTCTGTGGTAACTGAGAAGCCTTGCATGTCTCCTGGTCTCAGAGCACATCTGTGTGAGCAGCCACCTGCCAGATGCCCACAGCCACAGGCTGTGTCCATGCCCAGAGGCGGAGGCTGTGTCCATGAGAACCAGGCTGGGGAGTGAGTAAAGGCCAATGGGTCAGTTCGCCAGACCCACCGGCCCCTATCTAATGCCACTTCTCCCAGGAGAGGCTGAGTGGCACCTGCGAGGGGACGAGGCACAGTCTAGACCAGTGGTTGCCACTATCTCAGACCTCACGGGCCACCAGGGGTCTGCAGATCACCAGTTGGCAACCACTGGCCCGTCAGAGATGCCCCCACTGTCCCCGCCCCCATCCACTTCGGAGGAGGACACGCCCACACGTCTGCCAAGAAGTCTCTGGAGCTACAGTCATCACACGGATCCTTGGCCTATGTCACTCATGTCACATCTGGGCAGCAGGTGACGATGAGGTAGGAGGTGAGCATTGGGCAGGAGCCCCAACATGCTCTGTGTCTCCAAGAGAGAGTGGCCTCTGCCCGGTACCCATACCCCAGGAGGCCCTGGGAGAGCGGGCCACACCGCTCACCATGGTTAGGAAATGGAGGAAGCAGCCTACCTGTCTCAGGCCACCACTGAGGCTGCCAGAGGGACAGTGGGACAGTGGGGAAGACGTGTCAGGAGAGAGGAGCCAGGGCAGTGGGAGCGGTATCTGGGGTAGCCCCGAGGGAGACAGGTGGAGGGATCCCAAGGAGTGAAATAAGTCTTGCAGAGGGAACTCCCAGCAGGTGGCACTAGCATATGATGATGTATGCAATTTGTTAAGGAGGAAAAATCAAAACCTGGGGTGACTGATGCAGGGGCGAGCACGGCCGTGCTGAGTGCAGCTGTCCAGCAGCCAGAGCCCGGGCTGCACTTTCCACGTGGGAGGCGAGGCTCCCGCGGACCAGGGGCTCATGCTGGAAGTGAAAAGGGGAGCAGGCTTCCAGGGGGCTTCATTATCCTACAAGCCTTCAAACGCCCTGCAGGCTGCAGCGCACGAGCAGGACGCACCTCGACGCTGATGCCGGCAGCCGGGCGCCTATTTACAGTTGAAATGCAATCTATCGCTCGTTTTGGTAATATTCTCAGGGAGTGGGCAACACCCGCGGGGGAAAGTGCTTCCTGTAGATAAATCATTCAGAGCAGAGAACAGAGAAGGTGGGGGGGCGGGTGGCTGTGGTGCTGCCTCCAATGGCAAGCCCTTTGCCGAGTCAACAGTTGTGGCCTTTGTATCAGATGGTCGGATGGTCGGTCAGTGAGAAGTTTTCCTCGGGGCTTGTGGCTTTGATTTTAAAAGGGGTAAACTGAGTTACAGGAGGAAAGATGAGTTGGCTCTTTAACGTGAGAAGGAATTAGGGACCTGGCAGCCAAGGCCGCTTTCTGAGCTGTTTGGAACCAGTGGTTCTGGCTGCCTCAGGAGCGCCAGGCAAGGCTGTAAGGACCCCAGCAAGCTCCAGAGCTCCTGGAGAAAGTGGAGCTCCTCCGGCTGAGGGCGCCACTCCCGTCCCAGGTGGGACCGGCGCACCCAGCAGCCCCCACCCCGCAAAGGCAAGGAGACACGTCCCCATTTTTCATTCATTTATTGTTTAAAAACTCCCCACTGTTCCAAGCACAAATCCATCTAGTTTCTGCTGTGGCCACAGGTAACTGCATAGTTACCTTGAGGGGCAAGGTCCTTTGGCACAGCCGAGCCTCCAGCACCAGCTCTCTCAGGGGCAGGCACTCCTCAGAACCCTCCTGTGTTTCTGTAACTCCAGCTCGTTCTACCACAGAGCCTCTCACACTTCCTGTGCTCCTTAAATGGCTCTAAGCACTCATTAATATTTCACTAGTTCTGCCTTCAAAAGGAAAACGGGGGCGGGAGGGTAATTTACAGATGCAGATGCAGCAGCGAACCAGAGAGGGTAGTCCTGTCCTGCTTCGCCTCAGGACCCACATCAGCATGTGGCTCTCCCAGCTGTCCACGCGGCATGTGAGCAAGGCACAGGTGGCTCTCACAGCCACGTGCCACGGAGACCAGCCCTCGTCCGACCTGTCTACATATTGTCATTGCCCAAACTGGGTTCCCTGGATCGAACATTTATAAGCTGGGAACCAAACAAGGCCATGTGGTCAGCAGCCTCCAAAGCTCATCTGGACTCTGGGGCCGCGGAGGTGAGCCGGGCGCTCAGGCACAGCCAGTGACAGAGCAGACGGGGAAGGGCATTCTGTACCCAGGAGGCTCCTGTCCACACGGCCCACAGGCTTTGTGCATCTTCCCTTTTATCCCAGAGGCCAGGTCTGTCCACCCCCCAAGTTCAGGGACTCTAGGGTGGTCTCTGGAGGTGCCCTTCCCCCCTCCTTTCTCTCCCTCGAGCCCTTAGCCCCACCTCATCTATCCCCTCTCTCCCTCTCTTTCACTCCTTTCTTCTCTGTTCTTCCCAGGCCTTCACAGCTGAGGAGCCTCCCTGTCCTTCTGCACACACAGCTGAGGCCCAGCCCCAAGGAGCCTCAGACAACGTGCCTGCCAACCCGAGGGTCCCTCACTCTAGGGAAGGGAGTGTCAGGTGAGAAATTGCTCAGGGGCTGCTCACACTCGGGACCTTGGTGGGGAGGGAGGTTCAGTGGGTCAGTGAAAACCTGAGGACATGCACGCTGCCTCAGGGTGGGAAGTGCTCAGAACTGGGGAGCAAGGAGCACCCTTAGGTGTCGGCTCCTCTCAACAATTAGGCCTACTCCCTTCCACTCTGCCCTCACAGCCCTCAATTCCATCTGAGATAAGCTCCTTCATTCTTGTTTCGAGGTCACTGTGTCCTGCAGAGCAAGGTGCCGTGGCCTCACTCTGCTCAGAACATATTATGTAAAGATGGACAGATAAACAGACAACTGGAGAAGGCGGCTGAGCACACACCCAGGCCTTGGGTGGGTGGGGTCCCAGGGGCCTCAGGGATGCTCACTGGCCCTGGGATACAGCAGGAGGCAGGCAAGTGCTTCATTTATTCAGAATTCGCTCCAACAGCTACAAAGCTTAGGGCAATATTTGAAGCCACAAGATCATATGCATTCTAGTGTCTCTGGAACAGACTTAGAGGAAGAGAGGGGAGCATCCGCTGACTCCCAGGAGACCACATGCAGCCCCACCTGAAAGATGGGGTGACATGGAGTGAGGAGGGCAGAGAGACATAACGGGAGGTGGTTGGGAACTGGCCATCACCTGCGCTATGGGCTCCAAAGGATCTGCCCAGTGTTCCCTTTCTCCAGGGGAGGGTGGGGGTCTGGCCTGGTTCTTGGCTCAGCTGAAGGCCATGCCTGCAGGAGCGAGCACTGTGGCTGGTCCCACACCCACCCGGCAGCAGCCCACCCCAGGATCAAGGGCAACCTTCAGGTACGTTCCTTGCTCCTCTCCCCTGGAACCCTTCAGAGCTTCCCTGTCTGCACACCTCCTGGCTTCCCTATTTTCTGAGCACGCACCTATGTGGAAAGGTGGCCCCAGAGCAGCCTCTTCTTCACAGACAGGCAGGTCCTGCACCTCCAGAGCCCTCAGCACACACCTAGCTCCCCATCCTCTGATCTCTGAGGCTAAACCCCTCACCCACATGCCTGCACCCTTGACAGCTGGCATCACAACTCCTCTGGTTCCCTGCAGTGACAGCTCTGTCTCCCTTCAGGAGTCCCACTGCATGTCTGACATTCTCCTGACACTCCACACATTGTCCAACCTCCTAGCAGCTGAAGACACCCATCTCTGTTTTGTGTTGCAAAAAGGACACCCATGGAGTATTATTGAACACATGTCTTGGGAAGGGTTCTCCTGACACCTCCAAGCATGGGGCCATGGCTCACTCCAACCCCAAGTTAAAATGTAGAGCTACACAATGACACCCTGATAAAGCAACCATGTCTGATATCTCTCTTTAAAATTCACCATAAATGGACTTTGTACCTGCCCAGAGGTAGAAATCAGGTACCTCCCTCCCTCACCAGGAGCCCCATGCAGAGCCAGGGAGAAAGCCTGGCTGGACGGCATGCAGTCCACCTTCTCCATAGCACAGTTCTAGCCATCCACTGAATGGCAGTGTCTCATTCTTCAAGGTCAAGAAGAGGTGTAAGGACCTACAATAATGCCTGCTCCTTTTCCCCTTAGGTTTAAACACACACACAGCTCTAGCTGGTGTGGCTCAATGGATAGAACGTCAGCCTGCAGACTGAAAGGTCCCAGGTTCAATTCCAGTCGAGGGCACATGCCTGAGTTGTGGGCATAATCCCCAGTAAGGAGTGTACATGAGGCAGTTGACCAATGATTCTCTCTCATCATTGATGTTTCTCTCTCATACCTTTCCTCTCTGAAATCAATAAAAATATTTTTAAAATAATAATAAATAAAATAAAATAAGTACACATCACACACACACACATACACACACCAGCCAGCACTCCTCTAAATTCACACCACCTCATCTTTTCCAAGGGTCCCTTCCCAGGCCACCTGGGAGCTGTCCGCATGCCTGGTGCTGAATCCAGGGTCAGACTGTGAACACCTCTCAGGGAGAAACTGGGTCCTCTGCTCTGCTGCCCTCCAGGCTTAGCTGTTCCTCACCTCACCCACGTGGTTCTCTGCTGTCCCAAGGCCAACATGTCTGTGCTGCGGCCTCCTCAGTCCACAGTACTGGGATCCGACCCTTTCACATGCACATCCTCAGATCAGAACAGCAGTTCAGGCCCTACATGGCGAGGTAGCGGGACGAGTCTCTCTGCCAGAGAACTGAGTGTGGCCCAAAGACTAGTGCATGGCAGGTCCCACACCCTGAGCTCCTCAGGCCAGAGCCACGGTGGCAGCACCTTCCTGCCATTACTCACAGCTCCAACGCCCGCAGGGTACGTCCCCAGATCAAGCCTCAGATCAAGTCCAGGCGGCCTCCTTCTATGGCGCTTCACATACCCTGTGTTCCTGCATGTGGAGGCCTGTGGCAATCCTGCATGGGAAAGTCTATCAGCACCGTTTTCCCTGAAGTGTGTGCTCGCTGCATGTCTCTGTGTCACATTTTGGCAGGTCTCACAATGTTTTCACTATTGATATATTTGTATGGTGATCTGTGATGAATGATCTTTGATGTTATTATTGTAATTGTCTTATAGGGGCCATGAGCCATGCCCCATATAAGACAGCGAACTTAATCAATAAATACTGTGTGTAGTCTGACCAATAAAAAAAAAAGTGTCTTTTGATACCTGTTTTATTGTGGATGCCTGGACCTGCAATGGCTCTGAGGCTGCCTGTCACTTTCTGGTCATGTGATCTCTGTTTAGCTGCTCAGGGCTGGGATGGAGTGATGCAAATAAGGCCATCACCGGGTGCAAATTTAAGGGAGAAACAAAAATTCAGTGACCAAGATTAAACAATAGTTTAATGCAGTATTTTAACACATTGAAATTAGTGCAGGAAATCCATGATTTAAAAAATGCCAAAAATTTAAATAAAGGCAGGAATGGTTTTGGCCTCGGGCTCCAGATGGCACCAGTCACCCCATAGGATGGAGGAGAATGGACAGACCCTGAAAGTGCCCAGTCCAGCCACCAGATTGGAAAGAAAGGCGCCAGCAGCTCAGAGGAGGTTATCACACAAAACTTTGTAGCCTTGGCTGCCTACACTCTAGGCAGCCACATCTTGGTGGCCAAGCCTTGCTCGTGGTTTAGAGCCTTGTCAGAGAGTGTCTTCATCTCAAGAAAATGAGATCAGAATCTGAGATCTGGAAAGGGAGGCCCACCAAGCCTGCTGTCACCTGCACTTTCATCTCTGAGGGTCACCTGACCCTGGGGACCCTGCTTTACCTGGAGAGCATCATGGGAAGTTCTAGAATTAGAGGCATGGCATGGCTGCCAGCACACAGGATGCCCTGGGTTAGGGAGCAGTCCCACGGAGGGCACCTGAGCCACTGCCACCGGTGAGTCTTAGGCCAGCGTGACCCATCTGCCTCCACCTGGGGAGATGGAAATACACAAGGAAGCACACCTCAGGAGTCCTGAGGGACTCCCAGCCTGCCCGGGTGCGGAGGGGATGATGGCAGCAGGGGCTGAGGACATCAGGGAGCTGATGCAATGGCCTCAGAACAGGGACCTGGTCCAAGTGAGGCTGCTGTCACCTGTGGATTTGCTCTGTTCAGCCACTCTTCTCCCTTTGTTTAAAGTGTCCCTAGTCCCACTGAGCTTTGCCTAATCTAGGCTGATGACCAGACAAACGTCACCTGTGCTGCTCCAGGCTTAGGGGGCGGGGGGGGGGGGTAGGCTCTGAGTGCCTCACCTCGCCGCGTTGATCCAGAAGCCTCGAGGTCCTGCAGTTGCTGGCCTTGTCTCCGTGTGTCCACCTCTGGCTTAGCAGCTCACCCCGAAACTCATTTTCTGAGGTAGAAAAAGGAAACAATGAATGCGACTATGCATCCCAAGGACAGAGCCGAGAAATGTGGGCCACGCCTGCACAGCCATCTACAGCCTCTTCCTGGGATCCACTGAGAGACATGCAAGGCTCGTGGGGAGCATCACTTCTGACTGGGACACCCTGCACCGCATCAGGGTTCAGGGTTACAAGACGCACTGGGGGCTTCCAGCTGGAGCTGGCGAGCTACTGAGGGGACCCTGCTCCCCTTGGCCTGGCTCCTGGCACTTTCCTCTGTGACGCACCCACACCCACCCACCCCCCCCCTTAATGTTTAATTCCTCACAGAAACTCTGGCCTCTGCAGAGGCTGTGGCATCAGCTGGATGTGACAAAGAAAGGCCTTGTGTGCCTATTCCCTGCGGCACTCCATTTCCATGACAACTAGCTTTCCACAACGGGCAGCAGCACTTCAAAGAAAGGCAGTCAGTAACCAGCAATAAAAACAGGAAATGAAATTTGTTCTGCTCTCTGCTGCTCCCTGCAGGAAGCTTGGATTCTGCTGGATGCGGTAGCGCCCACAACTCTGACATCCTTCAGCCCTGCACGTTTGGCAGGCATCCCCTACGTGGTCACCTCTCCTGCCTCAGTACCCTTGTGTAACTCCTGCCACAGCATCCACATGTCTGAAAATGCCTCCACACCCTCCAAGGGCCTCCTGTAACCTCCAGGAGCATGACACTGAGAGAAGCAGACTGGTTGTCAAGGAGACGCCTACTGCAAGGTCTTTAAAAGACTGGCTCGGTACCTACTGTGTACCAACCTCACTGGGCCGTGAGTCACCTGCAGCGGACTCCTGTGAAGACTGGCCTCGACCAGAGAGGTATGGGCTGTGACTCCTGACTCACCAGTCACCAGCACATCCAAAATGAGGATAGGCCCACCCGCTGGCATTCAGATTTCCAAACCCAAGGCAGGCGTGTGGGAGACGCATGTGAGAGCCACATAGGCCCTGAATGAACAGGCAAAGTGGGAGCAGACAGACTCACACCTGGAAGGGATGAATCAGCCAGTCATAGGACATATCTCACGCCTGAGGGCAGAGGTAAGTGTGCACGGAGTTCCTTCTCTACACACATTTCCCAGTCAGGAGACGCCACAGCCACCTGTGCACTGGCTGATGTGCCAGACTCTAGCGGCATTTCTTGTCTCCATGACACGTGTAAACGTGTGAGGTGACTGAGGCATGTGTCGTGGCAGCTGGAGGGGAGAGCATAAGAGCCTGAGTAAGGTCTGTGGTGGGGGCAGGGCTGTTTCCCCTCTTGGCACCCCAGAAGGGGCCCTGGACGTGCCCCCACCCGTGTGTGACCCTTCAAGGTCCCTCCTGCTACCCAGAGCAGCCCAGCCAGTGAGCAGAGCAAGTCTTGCAGAGAGAACTCTGGTTTTCTGTTTGATGCGAGACAACCATCTCACAGGTGCTTCCCACGCCACCTGGCCTCACTCCCTGTGCTCCCCACCCCTGCTCAGGGAAAGCATGGGGTAGAGAGCATCTGGGCACAGGAGCAGGGTGGCACCTCCTCGACCTGGAGCTCACACCCCTGGGACTCAGTGTCAAACAGGACACACCCCCGGGACCAGATCCTCATCATGAACCCATTCTCCCCTGGTGTGAGTCCTTCCTCCTCCTAGGAAATTTTGGCAGAAAACTATCATCACTCCTCCTGGACAGGCCCCTCAGGATCTTCCATGGCCTGGCCATGTCGCAGACCAGACGCCTCCTGTCTGACACGGAGGCAGCATACAAAGCCCCCGCTGCCCAACTCAGAGTCCTCAGGTTGGAGGGTGGCCCTGCTGGGGTCCAGCAGCATGTGCCTTGCAGGGGCCACCTGCTCTGGACACACTGGGCAGAGGGGCAGAGCTACTCCCATACTGACCTGCATGCCTCCTTTCCCATTCAGGAAGTGAGGGGAGGGAAGCCTGGGGACCGCCTGGGGTCTGGTGCACAGCAGACATGTGAGAATGTTGCAGCCTTGTTATGGGGATCTGAAGGGAAGAGCAGGTTGTCCTCGGGACTAGCCCTGCCTGAGCTCTTAGGTGTCCAATCAGCTCATCGGAATCTCTGTGCATGGACTCAAACAACAATCAGGCCACTTGGGGGCAGGTGGTACGGATGAGGCGCTGGCCATGACCCCTCTGGGACCGGGCACCACATGCCCTCTCTCTCTGCACTGCCCAGTTTATGTCCCCACAGAGGCCCTAAACTCACTTCTATCATGAGACTCTGGCTGGCCGACAAACTCAGAGCAGTAACCACAGCCTGCTGCCAGGGTGGTGGGTTTGTGAGCAGAGCGCCTTCCTGCCCAAGCCCAGCCAGCCCTCTGCTGATGGCAGCCACTGCCCCAGCTCAGCAGCCCCAGGGCCAGCCCGCCAGGCCCAGGATAGCTCCTAACAAACAGCAGCACAACCCCTGGGCCCCAAGCATGAGAGACAGTCTTGGGAAGCCTCAGTCCAGCCCTCCTTAGTCCCCCTCTGTTCCCAACATCCTGAGCCAACCTCTCTATGCGGGCATGATGCCCCCTCCTTCCCAATAGCAAGTCAAGGGTCCCAGGGGCACCTCGCAGTCTTCTCAACTGGAACTTCCTGGAGCGTTTCAACTCTTCAACAAACTTGAGGTTAAAATGACCATCCCTGTGGGCTCCACAGCCCGCAGCCTCCCTCTCACCCCATCACAACCACATTTCTTAAGGGACCCAAACTAGCTAACTCTGCTCCTCACTCCCCACCACAGTGGCCTCCACCCACAGCCTTCCACCAGAGCATGATCCTGAGGGGTCACCAGTCACAGCCATGTCACATCCCCATGGTGCACCCCGACCCCGAGCCCCTCCCCGACAGCCTGCAGGTCCTTCTCTTCCGTCTCTAGTCTCTGCTCCTCATAGGACTGAGCTTTCCCCTCCCTGCTCCTCAAGCAGGGCACCAGCATTGTCTTGGGCCCCAAATCCTACCAGTTATGTCCCGAGTCTCGCCACAATCCGGTGACTTCTGTCTCTCCAGCTGTTTTGTTCACAATAATTGACTAACTGATTCTAAAATTTACATGGCAATTTGAGGAGCACAGGATTGTCAAACAATGAAGCTGGACCCTCTCACACCATATGCAAAGATTAACTCACGTGGATCACAGATCTCAAGGTAAGAGCTAAAGTCTTAGAAAGCATAGGAGCACATCTTCCTGACTCTGATTTAGACAATGGTTTCTTAGATATGGCGCCAATACAACAAGTAATAAAAGAAAAAAGTGGAGAAATTGGACAGCACCAAAGTTTTAAACTTTTGTACATCAAACACCATCAATAAGATGAAAATACAACCCATAGACTGGGGGAAAATATTTGCAAATCATATATCTGATAAGGGACTGGTATTCAGAACACATAAAGAATGCTTACAATGCCATAATTACTAGACCACCCAGTTTGAATAGACACTTGTCCAAAGACAACATATGAATGCCAATATACACATGAAAAGAAGCTCAACATCTAGTCTTTAGGGAAATGCCACTAAAACTCACTAAAGTGGCTATATAATTCTTTTAAAACTCACACAATAACAAACGTTGGAGAGAATACAGAGAAGTGGAACACAGATGCGGTGTTGGCGGGAATGAGAAGGGCACAGTCCGGCCAGCAGGGCTCAGGAGTTGAGCAACGTCCTGAGCACCAAGAGGTCACAGTTGAATTCCCGCAGAGCATATGCTCAGGCGAGGCTCATTCCACACTAGGGGGCGTGCAGGAGGCAGCTGACAGATGGTTCTCTCTTATCCATGTTCTCTATCCCTCTCCCTTCCTCTCTCTCTAAAAAAATCAATAAAAACATATTTTTAAAAATAAATTTTAAAATCAAGCCCTAACTAGTTTTGGCTCAGTGGATAGAGCGTCGGCCTGCAGACTGAAAGGTCCCAGGTTTGATTCCGGTCAAGGGCATGTACTTTAGTTGCGGGCACATCCTCAGTAGGGAGTGTGCAGGAGGCAGCTGATCAATGTTTCTCTCTCATCGATGTTTCTAACTCTCTATCCCTCTCCCCTCCTCTCTGTAAAAAATCAATAAAATGCATTAAAAATAATAAAATAAAATTAAGGTGTATCATTACAAAAATGTTTCTCTAGACAACTTTAAAAATACATATCAAGCATAGAGTCACTATATGACCCAACAATCCCACCTCTAGGTAAAGACCCCAGAGAAATGAAAACATGTTCACACAAAGCCTTGGGCACATGACTCTGTACATCTTTGTTCAGACCAGTCAAAAGGTGGGAACAACCCAGGTGCCTGTCGACTGCTGAATGAATAAAACAAAAGACCAACGGGCCTCGCCTCAGTTGGTTAGAGTGTCATCCCAATACACCCAGGTGTAGGCTGGTCGGAGCACATACAATAAATACATAAACAAGTGGAGCAACAAATCGATGTCTCTCTCTCTCTAAAATCCATCAATCAGTTATTTTTTTAAGATGCCACTGAGTTGTACTTGGCAATGAAAAGGCATGCAGTGCTGCAGGGTGTGTAAGCCTCCGACACAGGGACAGCGGAAACACCGACGCTGAGCTCCATGAGCATGGCCTCCAGAAACGAGGACCCCGCAGAAGCGTCAGGGCTCGGGGCCGGGGGAGAACTGTGGACGGCATGGCTTTCCTTCTGATGGGTGAGGCCCTGGATATGCGAGGCCACCGAAGTGCTCACTCCAGTGGGGATGCAGCAGAGAGTCCAGCCAGCCCTAGTGGCTCCCGCTGGTCAGCAGTAACAATTTGCGCATCAACATAATGAGTATAAGCTGCTGGGTAAAATCAATTGCATCTACACAGATATCAATAAAATGAATAGATTGGTAGTTAAGTGAGGAATGAGGCATCTCCATAGTTTCAAAGTACCTTCCCGCCAAATACTTATCAGGTGCAAAGAGAGAGATGGTCACTGCTTCAGGAGTGGTAGCACGGCACCATCTGACCAAAGCAGAGGCACCAGGGCCAGGGCACAGGGCCTCATGCCAGGGGTCTCCAGTCTGGAGACAGCTAAGAGGTTCTACCAAAAGCTGACCAGCACTCTTCAGGAGGGGGAAGATGATTGAAAAGTTAATGTGGTGGTACGTTGATGGGCTACAGAGCATCTCAGATGGAGATTTAAGAAAAATTGAATTTATTTAAGGAAAGGGCTGGGAATGAGATGTCCAAAGGGAAGGGCTGCACAGCACTGAGCCAAGGGGACATGGGAGTGAAGCTGGCAGCCCCAGGAGCCGGATTCCACCTCATATGCAGTCACTGAGCTGGAGGGCTGGGGATCAGATGGAGCACAGGTATGTGATCAGGTGCCTCCAGGAGAGATTCCCTTCCTTATATGCTCTGACACCTGGTGGGCAGCAAGTCCTTCTTGGCCTGTGTTTTCCTGTGGCGGGAAGCTTGGACAAGACTTCCTGGTCTTTGTTTCCTGTGGCAGGAAGCTTACAAATGGCCATTAAGGATTATATTGCCCTATGGCCCTAACATTTTCCTCTTCTCTCTGCTTGTTCATAATTATTCTTCTGGAATCGGGGCGAAGGTCTCTATCTTCTGGAACCACCTCCTGCTGATTGGGGGGAGTGAAGATGTCCCTGACCTGTGTTTGCATGTTGGGGACTTGGAGAGTGATGATAGGGTTGTCCTGTAGGCCATGGTCGGGGCTGGATGTGTGTCTGTAATAGTTTGTATATGGTTTTGGAGCAAGGAAAGGAGGGCACAGACAATGCAAGGTCTGAAAGAAGGAGGAGACTCGTTGAGGTGAGTGGACCCAAAATAGGTAGAAGCCACATCTTATTAGGGTCCCAGGAAGAGAGGGATTGCCCAATATCTTGGTTTTGTCAGTTATATATGTGTAACCATTCTGCCTGTTCACAGATTTTCTTTATGTTAGTTCCAATGAAATTGGAAGTGTTGATGGAGGGACAGCAAGTCTGTGAATACCTGCATAGACCCCTCTCTGCTCTGTGAGGAGGGCACCAGAGCTACAGGTTGTCAAGAACTAACTGGCTAGGGAGCCCAGGGGCCTGGGAAGTCAGCTAAGCAGTTCGCAGGGCACAGAGATGTTCCTCCTATTAGGCTGGTGAGTTCTGTTAGAGTGTGTTCACAGCAGGTGAGCCCTCCCCATGGAGCTATGGCTGAGATTGTCCCAATGACCCTGCCAGGACTGACCAAAGCCCCTTCATGTCCTGCATGGGGTTGTGCTTTGGTTGGGTTGTGCTGAGGATAGTGATACCTGCTGGTGCAATGACTCCTAGGGTACAATCGCCCCCATGTTGGGAGTGAGCTATAGCCTCAAGGAGTTCTGAATGGAGGATTAAGAAGTTGTTGGGAGATCGGCATAGACAAAGGAGTCCTAAGGGTGCTGATATAGAGAAGGTAGAGGAATTACACTTGTTGTGAAGATAGTAGTTGGGTAGAGAAAGACAGCTGTGGGTGGACTGAACTTGGAGGGATTGTGTGGTTTCCATGCTAGAGCTTTGAAAATGGGGGCAATGCGGTTTGTAGCTTTCCTAGCCGCCAGCTGCTGTGCTGAGCAGGGTTGTGTCAGCTGTTCCTGCCTGAAGCGATGGCAGCAGTGGCCTGTGTTTGGAGTGCAATTGTCGTCCTAGTTTGGCTGGCTTCCAGACAAGCTCAGGGGGTGAGCAGGGACGAGCTGCCTGCTGCTGCCCACTGCTCCCCTGGTTGCAAGTCTCATGGGTCCCTTAGGGGTTAGGGAAATCATGCCTGTGGGGGAAGGAGAGGGAGGGAAATGGCCCGGGCATGCTCCTTGGAGAGAGAGGGTACACTGGGTCCTTTGTCCTGAATGTATTTCTCTCTCTCTTGCAGGTGGGAATATTAGAGGAGGTCTCAGGGGAGGGTCTTAATAGAATATTCATCAGTTTTCCAGGTGTACTCTTTCAGAGTCGTGGTCTCCACTGATTGGTTGGTGCGGGGGTGGGGGGGGGCGGTGCGCCAGTAGCAGGGCTCATCATCCAGTGCAGCTCACTCGTCTGGTTTTGCTGCTTTTCTGGCCCTGGAGCTGCAATACAGCTGAGGCCTTGATGTTATCTTTGGAGGAAAAGGTCAGGGGTCTAAACCCTGATGTGGAAGATCTAGGGCCCAAACTGTATGTCCAGTGATGTGCCAGGGAGAGGAGGTCACCCTGGGGACAAGGTTCTTGTTTTCCCAGTTTTGCCCTTTGCTAGGCACCCACGGCTTTCTACCCTGGAAAGTGTCTGTCCCAGGCCCATCGTCCCGGCTCTGCTCCTGTATAACAATCAAGATTGATGCCGACCAGTGAGATGCAACCACCAGGTGCTGCGGCCGAGCCCACCGTGAGCTGCCTGCGCAGGGTGTTCTGGGTGGTGGCATGGCCGCGGCAAGCATGCTCTCCAGAGGGTCAGGAAAAGTAGCTCTGTCCTTATTTGAAATGTTCCTATGAGTTTGAGGTTGCTTCAAAAATATTTTGAAAAATAACGGGACATAAGGATGTGATTTCAGGAACGGGGCAGTCGGTAGAGGTCTGTGAGGAGAGGTGCAGGGGGGCCGGCATCCTCACGCCCTGCAAGTGCGTGGCCCCTCTCAGCTCAGGACTGTCCCTGGAGCCCAGGAGGCTGGCTCCAACCTGCTCCGCTTGGTCTCATCTGGGACACGCTACTCTGTGCAGCCTCCTGCGTGATGCTGTCCCTCAGGAGTCTGATAGTCACAACATGGAAAAGGAAGTGGCAATGGTGTCCTGGACATGTGGGTCCCAGACAGAGGGACCCTATATTTGCCTCCTCTCACTGCAACCCCTGTCCCTCCACCCCCAACCCCGGCTTTTCCTGCAGCACCTGCCTCGCAGACAGGGAGCCCTCGCACCCGACCTCTGGGCCCTTCTCTGCTTCACACCTGGGTTCACAGCTGCAGGGGGTCCTCGGAGCAGCGCTGGCATCCCACTCACACACCAGCTTTTGGCAGAAAATGCAAACAGGGCCCAGGGGTAAATGAGGCAAGTTTTGCTCTTTTTCTTTCCTTTTTTCTTAAGCTGGGATTCCGGGAGAATAAAATGAAGGCTTGCTGAGGAGAGCAAAGACAAACCTGCTTTTGCTGAGTTTAGGTGAAGAGGGGGGAGCTGGCAGTCCCTTTGCTCTGCAAGGTTCTCTCATTATTTTGCTTCTAAATCAGCCTCACTGGAACTTTCTCTATTCAGTAAAAGCCAAATGCAAGCCTGTCCCTTAATCGCTGCAGCAGCAGCTCTCTGCTGAGAAAATAATACAGATGTAACTTCCAGCCTCACACTTTTCCATTTATATGCAAATAGTGACCTTTCACCCAGGCTGTCTCAAAGAAGTGGTTCCTTAAAAATGCAAATAGCACGTTGCTGTCAGTTACTGTGGCTGAGTCTTTGTTATATTATTATTATTATTTCTTTTAACCTCACCACGCTGTAAAAACAGCAGCTAAAGTGCCCGTAGTAATAATGACTTTCTAAACCAAATCACAGGCCGTTCTCCAGGCATCTGTCACCGAGCCTGCGGGGAGGGCCAGCGGGGAGGGCGGGCCCCAGGTGGTGGGCGGAGTTGGTCAGCCCCCTGAGGAGAGGCCGTGGTGCAGAGCTGCTCCAGTCTGAGTTGCCCAGGCCAGGCCTCCAACCCAGCCAGGTCCGAGACACAGGCTGCAGGAGCTCCACGCGGATGTTCATGGCCTTCACAGGGCACCTTCTACCCCAAGTGGAGTTCCACTATGACCACAACCCACTCACATCTGGACTGATGAGACCCCGGGATGCTCTTGGAAGCCCTCCCCCTCAAAAAAAGAGGAGCGGGGGAGGAGCAGGGGGACGAGCAGGGGGACAGCAGGAAGAACGGTTGGAAGAACAGGCTAGGAGAACAACCAGGGGAAGCCCAAAGGAAGTGGTCAGGGCAGAAGGCATTGGAGTGGGGGCTCCCCGCAATTCCCTCAACCCACCCCACTAACCAAGCCAGGCAGCAGGCCAGGCAGGAGCTGGGAAGATGTGTGCTATGTCTCCTGCACCACACCCAGAACACAGGGGCCTCTCTGTCTGTGGCTGCTGCCCCTCAAGCCCAGAGCATGGGCCACCCTGTGCTTAGAAAAGGAGGGTGGTGGCCAGCCAGTCTGAGCGAACCTCAGAAACCTCCAGAGCCAGCATATCAGATTGCCTGTCTCGATCCAGGAATACACATAGGAGAAGTCAGCATGATGGCCTGGCATGGCACAGCCTCACCCACCAAGTGGGAAACCCAGAGTGCTGGTTCAGGGCCCTCCTCACAGATCTCTCATCTCCAAAGGGCACATCGGCCCCAATCTCCTTCTTCACCTCCAGGGCCTGTTAGGGGAGAGAAGGGCCAGCTCCAGGGCTCAGTGGCCCAAGTGGGACTGCCTACCAGCCTCCAAGCAATGCCAGGAACACTCTGCTCCATCTGGTCAGTCCAGGTGACCTCAGAGGGACCCTGGACAGGAAGGGGCCTGGCAGGAGGGGTTAGGTGAGGCCAGGGAGTGCACCCTGTAGCATAAGAAGAGTTGGGGGTCCAGCTCCCCTAACAGAGCCTATGTGGGGTCTGCAGGGGCTAGAAGCCGAGGGTCAAACCTGCAGCTGGACAGCAGGCCAGGGCCCAGAGCCAGCAGCCTGTGAGGGGTCACACCAAACCCACCCCTCTCTGCTCCGGACTCTCTGAAGAAGCAGGCCTGGCTGTGGCCTCTCTGGCTTTCCTGGCGGCTCAGTGGCATCTCCGAGGCGGGTGCAGCAGGACTTACGTGAGTGGAGACCTGGCACGTGCCCGTGAGAGGAGGACGCCCTCACCGCTAACCTGCTTTAGGAGCCTCAGCAAACCGCCATAGCTAGGATGGGAATAAAATGAGGTCACACAGAAAGTTGAACACGCCAAAATCAGACCATAAAAAGGAAGAGCCAGAGGCAGCTCTTCAGTCTGGATGGTACATTCACAAGGACGTGGTCTCATTCGCCCATGGCAGAACCAACCTCAAGAGGGAGCAAATAGTGGACGGAAAATTCAAAACTGAAACTCCTCACAGGGCATTTAAGTAGCTTTTCTTCTGACTCAATTTCCTTTCCAACCTTGAAACCAAAATTGAGAAGCACCCCTGGCATGTCCAGCTGGGGCCCTGTTCACAGGAATCTGGGTGGCACTTGCACCATCGGCCAGGTGGGCGGGCCTGGGCCTGCAGGTGCTCCTCAGAGGGAGCAGGGACACATGCGAGGTGGGTGAGGTGTCCTATGGAGCTACCAAGATGGCAGGTCAAGGCTGAGACACTAAGCACATGGAGAAGCTGCAGCGGTTTCCCCTTCCTAGGTCCACACCCACCCCTGGGACCTCAGCAGGGATCTCAAAAGAGAAGGAAACTCAGCTGCAGGGAGAGGGAGGAAGCGCCACTGGGAGGCAGGCTGGGGATCTTCACTTGAGGACAGAGACCAAGGTTGGAGGAAGCTGGACACAGACCACAGGCGTCTCCCAGGAGGGCTGTGCAGGAGAGGCAGCCTGAGCGCATCCCAGGAGAGCGCTGTGTCTGACCCACCCAGGGCATGCCAGCACCTCCAGCTCCACAGGAGCCCCTGGCCATCCTCAGGGGACAGGGCTGAGGCCAGTTACTCTCGGGACTCAGCAAATCCTGCAGGTGTAAAGGCTGATGGGCTGCCACAAGTCAGCTCAGTAAGACAACAGGGACATGGAAGCATCCGGGCCTCAGAACGGTGGGTCTGGCTCACCATGACTCGGAGCCTCCCCAAGCCACTGGCTGACGTGGATTTAAGGTCTGGGAACCCAAAGGACCCCCATGGGCCTTGTCAAGCAGGCACATGCACATCAGGGAGTGTCTGAATTGCCACAGCAGAGAGAATGTGGGAGGGAGGGCAGCCCCGGGTCTGATGAGAAGACTGCGGGGGGGGGGGGAGAGGGAGAGTGGCCTTGGGGCTCAGGTTGCTCCTGTAATGTGCAGCTTTTAGGCAACAAAATGGGAAAAAAGGAGAGGCCCCAGATGGCTTCTGCCAGAGCCTTCAGACCGACGTCCAACACGATCAAGGTGTGAAGCCAGGCGTGAGTGTGGTGGGAGCCCGCAGCGGGTCCAGCAGCAGCTCGGGCCATATGGCGTGTATGCCTACATCTAGGTCACCGCGTGAGCACATCGCACCCGCCACCACCCCAAGCAACACAGAATGCCAGCCCTTCAAGGACCTATCACTCCCGCCCCCCTCAGTGCATGGCCCCAAATCAACCCCGCAACACACCACACCACTGGCCAACTCTAAGCTGCCAGACAGGCCCCTGCAGTTACCAGAACACCCTGCAGGTGGGGCTGCAGATGCAGCGCCTGGGGTGGCAGGAGGGGGGCCTGAGACCACATGCCCACCCCTGCGTGGCTGCCTCTCCCTCTGACTGCCGCCTGCGCTGGTCCTGACCGGGCCTTCGTTCTCCAGCTACTTTCATTCCATTTTTGTGGGCAAATTTAAGAACGGAAAAGGGATGAAGTGAAGGGTAAAGCCTCTCTTGGCACAAGAAAAGCACACGTGTTCCTGACAGTGAGAGCCAGCAAGGGCGGGGTGGCGCCAGCAACGCTGACGGAGAAAGGAAGCGCCAGGAGCTGCGCTCCCCTGCGGGGTCCTGTCTCTGTTCTCTCTGACACAAGCTCCGAGGAGTCTGAGAGCAAAAGCATTTCAAGTGAAAAACGTCCCTCTCTCATTTGTTTTGTGTTTTTAAAGCAGCATTTGGAGAAATTAAACAGCATTCATGAAAGACAGAAAATACTCTGAGGGCCTTGAGACCTCCCCACCAGACTCTGGCCGGGCTACCCGGAAAGGGTCCCCAGAGAGAATGGCTGCGGGGTCTTACAAGCAGAAGGCCCCGGGGGCTCTGCTCTCACCCCTCTGGGAAATGGCATTTTTGGGGCTAACTAATCTCCCAATGATGCCAGCTCCTAAAGACCATTTTCTTATAAACTCTCGCCACAAAATTCCTGTTACAGTAGACACTCAACTCTTCCATTATTCATGAGGGAGTCTGGGAGCTGGGACCGGAGCGAGGCCCGGCAGCACCCGCAGGACTCTCCTGCCGGCTTTCCACAGCTGAAAGGCGACAGCAAGAGGACCTGGGCCAGGCTTCCAGGGCCTGGCCGGTGCAGTGTTGGTTTTCCCAGCAAGCCTGTGCGACTGACTGTGTCCCACCGGCAGTGCCCTGCCGTCCAATCATGACAGGGGCACCCAGCCCCTGGGCCAGTCCCCGCCTCCTGTCATTCCATCGCTCTGGGACAATCTGGGACACGTGGTGCTGACTGAGAGAATCACCAGGTCGGGTCAGCACCAGGTGTGGGCTGAGCTTTCACCATGGCACATGGCACGCCCAGCCCATCCAGGAGGAGCTGGCCGCACCAGTGTGCCCACTGCCATCAGGGCGGCCATGGGAGGCCAAGGGGACCTTGCTGGCACTCTGGCACAGTGTCCGCCCCATCAGGAGGGAGGTCAGCTTGGCTCTGTGTTGCCTACACACTCCAGCTCCCCCCTCCCCAACCCACCCTCTCCACCCCCAGCCATCACGCTCACAGAGTCACCATGTCCTGGTGGACATCCTGGGTGACTCGGGCCAAAAGAGGGCAGTAGGAAAAGGAGGGGCCAGGCTCTGTGCAGCACCAGGGAGAGTGCCCAGAACAGCTGGGCCTAGCTCCAGCCAGAACCAGCATTCTTCTGAGCCAGGGGCCAGCACACTCGGCGGGCCTATCGACATCTCTGAGCACTGACAGGGCTTTCCAGTAAAAGCTGCTGTGACAACCGGGACAGAGCAAACTTTCAGCCCCAAAGGCTCTGCGCCACATGGGTCACCTCTAACCAGGTCCTCTGTCATCTGGCACCAGAACTCTGCTTTTGCCAGAACCTTCCAAGAAGGTATATTGTCTCAAATACTTGGGGCTGCCTCTAGACTAGGGCAATCCTGAGGGCCTCACAGGCCCCCAAGGTCAGAGCGACCTCACTGACCTGCATGAGCTCCCAGGCCCACATCTGGGTCCTGCAGTCCAAGGAAACTCAACCCAGGTGGTTCCAAGATGGAAAGGCCTCTGTTCCCCGATCTCATGGCCCCGGGGAGGGCTAGTGCTACACAGGGGCCCCCATTGCCAGCTCCAGGGGCTGAGGGTTCCTGCAGCTGCCTCCTCTTTGCAAGCAAGCTGCTGCCTGTGCCCTGGCTGGCCTGCTCTGCACAGCGAACCACTCTGTGGGGGACACCCTCCCTGCTGCGCCACAAACTCCAATCCCTGCTCTCCCACTCTTTTGTTTATCAGTAACTAACTGAGTACATGGAAGGGGGTGATCCTCACAGCCCAGGACCGACGGGAGGGGCCCTGGTGGCAAGGACCAGAGTAAGCACACCTGTCACGCTCGCCGGGGCTCACCTCCTCGGATCTGCCCAACACCCGCCTGCCTTTTGTTCACTCAGCCACTAGCCTCGGAGACTGACCGGCACAGATTCTCTGACTGTTTTTTAAACCACTAAGGCAACATTTCCATCTCCCTCTCCCAAAGCATGATGATGCTAACGGATGTCAGCAGCACCCGGACAGGGGTAGTCTGCTGGCCGGAAACCAGCCCTCCTCCTGCTCCAGAGCCACCTCTCCGGTGTTTTGTTTCAGGAATTCAACAAGCTTGACCGGCCAGTGGTGTCCACTGGTGACTGGACGCTGAGACAAGAACAGCTGTGGGACAGGAAGAGGAGGTCGGCTCCTGTGTGAGGGTCCATACTCACAAGGGCCCAGGCTCACCTACTTCCTGGCTCACAAAGAAGCAAGTGATCCAGGGAACAGAGCAAAGTCCACACCCTGACATGTCACCCACAGACAAGGGCACCACGTCACTCAAAGCTCACACCAACTGCTCGGTCAACCAGGATTTTTAGTTTTAAATACACAAGCCCAGTTACACCAATACATACACCGTGGCTCTCGGGACCCTGTCACATCACGAGAAGGGACCGAGAGGAATGGCTACTCAGTCCTGCGCTCTCCCACACAGATACACGCACCTAGTGTTGTTCCCTAACTTTAGAGATACGTGACACGCAAAGACAAATGCTCACATGACCATCTCCACTCCGCGTCCTGAGACCACACGTGAAGTGAGGACTCTGAGTCCCCGTTCCAGGGAGATCTGCGCTGACGGAGACAGCGTCCTCTCCGTCACAGCCACGGTCCCACAGCGGCAGGTACACCCGCTCCTCTTCCAGAAATGCACGTGAAGTTTCTCGCCTTGCTAGCAGGGACCCCAATGTCTTTTCCAGCAGATGCACAACGTATCCACTCGACTCAGAGGCCAAGCGAGCAGGAAGGGACCGAGAAGGGAGGAAACCAGCCCCGGCAGACCCCGGAGGAGAAGCGCCTCGGCCCAACAGAGCAGCCCTAGAGAGCAACCCCCAACCTGCTCCCCCTGCAGAGAAAGCCTTCATCCCGGCAACTAGCTGCTCGCATGCCCGGCCCCTGTCCCTGTCCGTCCCAGGGGGAAGCCAAGCACCAGGGATCTGCCTTTGTCTGCGAAAGAACGTAACATTGACTTACCTTTCCCCACAGCTATTGTCTGTCCTCTTTCAAAATGACATCACGGAAAGCAATCATGAAATTTACATGGGGGGTGCAGGGTGGACGGGAGGAGGGGCAGGCAGCTGCCTGCCAGGCATCACATGTGGGGAAGCCTGTGTGTGGGTTTCAATTAAATATCTTCTCCCCTCAGTGTGCGGGCTCCGCAGCCAGGGAAAGGCAGCGTCTCATTTACTTAATGACCGCTCTCATTAGCAGCGGTGGCACGGGCTGGCAGAGAGGCTCCTTTGTAAATACGCTACCCATGAACCCTTGGGGCTCGATATATCTGTTTACTCTCTGAGGTGAAATAAATTTACAGTATAGCATCAGCAAGATGGATCTGCTGACCTGGGACTGAGCGGGGCCTGGCTGGCAGAGTCCCCGGCTCCTGCTCCCTGCCGCCTCCAGCACAAGATGCCTGCATGTGCCCACACTGTCTTATAATTCATATGCAACATGATTGGGTTTTTATGCAAAATACACAAAAGGGCAGAGCCTCACAACTGCCATGCTCACCCCCCTCTGCTTTCTCCACCAGTGGTTCAGTCCAATAATTCCTAATAGCAGCAACCGGATGACAGATGCCCTGGGTGAGCACGGCTGCAGAGTGAGTGCTTCACAATATTTATTGGTGGTTAAGTATATAACCTCCCATGGAACAGAACAGACGGCAGAATCTATCTCTCAGGTGAACCAGGAGGGCTACATAGGGGTTCATCTGCCTATTCAAGTATCAGTAGTATAAATGGATGAGGGTATGTATTTTTAAAGTGCTTAAATAGTAAGCACTTTTTTTGGTCTGTGACACGCAAAGACAAATGCTCACATGACCATCTCCACTCCGCGTCCTGGGGCCACACGTGAAGTGCGGACTCTGAGTCCCCATTCCAGGGAGCCACAGACCAAAAAATAAACTCATACACACAAATACTCAATTGAAAAAAGATACTTTTCTTTTATTACACATTTCCTTTTTAAAACAATTATTTTAAAATAATAAAACCCTCTCAAAGAGAGGATGTGTACCTTCTGAAGCCCTAAGTTTATCGCATATGCACAAGTTCTCTGCTCCATCTTTCTGAGACTTTTTAAAACTGCCTGCAAGGAGCTATCCAATGAAAATCAAGAGGAGGGAAATCCATAGCACACACAATAGAGGTTCCCTCCCACTCTTTAGGCAACCCAATTGTCTGCTTTCTCATCTGTCATTTGGGATTTTTTCCCACATTCTGGGGTAAATGTAGGAATTTCCTCAGGGTACCCGGAAGCCAAGGTATGCTTGCTTACTACTCAAGTTCCCTTTTCTTACTAATAAATCAGGTGAACAATTGTCTATTATCACAATGAGGTTATTAGGAACTGCCCTGTGAATCTCAGACTCCTTCCGAGGACCAGCTGCCACGGAGCACAGAGGCTTCCCGACAGCAAATAGCATTCCCTGGTAAGTTATTCAAGAACACATAAACTCCAACTTAATTAGCATCAACAGTCTCAGGCCATCAAAAGTATGAGTGAGACAGAATTAAAACATTCTTTAAGAAAGCATGTGCTGGAAATCAGCTGAAACTCTTCCACAAGCAATTATTGTTAACATGCAATGTCCTATCTACAGGGAAGCCAGCGAGCATCATACTAAAAGTAGGCAAGGAGGTATGTTCGGTTCTTATACACACACATTATCCTCGTCAATAAAATACACAATATACAGAGGGCAATCTTTCAGATTGAGCAAAAGGAACTAAATGCACGCCTTCACTGGTCAAACTGAGGATGAAATATTAATTGCCCGATAAGGGAAGTTTGAGGCTCCTGTAGTGACTACCTACCATTTTTTTATTCTTTTAGAAGCTCATGTCCATTAGCCTAGAAGGACACAGTCAGCTGAGATCTCTCCTGAAAAACCACTTCCTGTCTCCTCTGGACACGCTGTGTGTGCTGGGATATACATCCGAGCCTTTGGCATTCAGCAATCCTATTAAACTCTTATCAGCAGGCTGCAGACTCGGGCAGCCCTGCGCACCATTGTTTGCAGGGAAGATATACTCAAAGGGGGGCCGGTGCTGAGTCAGCCAATTCCCCAACAAAGCCCACTGTCTCACGAAAGCACTAATTCAGATATAAAACAGTCACGCTTAGCAACAACAACACACAGGTTGCAACAGGGAGAGATCAAGCTATACAATAAAAGACCTGGCGTGTCACAAGTATTTCTTCAGGTAGCAGGAATTATATCAGCACAAACCTCAGTCTCAGCATTTCACAAGTCCCCCACTGACTCACCCCTGAGCTGCGCAGCTCTGTTAGGAATGGAGACTTCCAATGTGCCACTGCCAGTTCCAGGGACCTGGAGAGAAGCCCCGGGGCTGTTTCAGAAGAAACAGGTTTTAATGAGCACAGGTTCAAAATCTGGGGCTGACTCGTCTAGAGAACAAGGGAGGGTCACAGGAGAGGAGCAGGGAAGGGCCCTGTGGGCCGGCCTCTAAGATTGGCCTGAAAGGTGGGGTGTCCACGCACCTCGGTCTGATCAGCACTTTGGACAGCGCCATCGCCCCGAGCGGCCTTTGTTCTCCCCAGCCTCGCTTAGGAGGACGGCTTTCACACCAAGGCTGCCAGCCCTGCTTGGACGTGAAAGCCGCCAGGTGCAACCAAACACTTTGTTTCCGGGTGACAAACACCATGGACACTTTAATGATAAGATGCTTTCTTTTCAACAATTAAGCACAGAGCAGATTGCTTTTCTTTAAGCTTTAAAGGGAAGTCGCATGGGACTGTTATGGCAGGGAACATCCACAGGGAAACAACCTCTGTTGGTCTGAAGGGTCTCAAAATTCCACTGGTGACAGAGAGAGCTTCGCAAAACCAAACTTGTGGCTGAAGATGCATTGAGGAGGCAGGCTTGATGTGCTTGGCTGGAAAGATCATGTAAAATACGTGTGATTCCTTATGCAAATCTGCACAGATACTCCAAGTATCTGTCCATTTGCTTTCCAAAAACTCTTTCAAGTAATTTTGGTCTAAACTTTCTGCTTCTGTGATTGGCACTACCTCCTCCATGACCAGCTGGGTGAGGCTTTCTTGTGTGTGTTTTCTGAAAGCGTCCCTGCAGATGGGCGCCGCCTTAAAGCTGCAGATGACAATTAGGGCCCTTGTGTGTGGAGCCGAGGTGGTCAGCATTAATATTGTATATGAACAGCTGAGGGTGAGGGGGTGCGGCCCTAGGCAGGCGCTGGCAGATGGAGCAAACAAAACCCAGAGCCACTCTTACCAACACCCAGGGCTGATTTTGTGTGCCGTCTCGCACACCCGCACACACTCTGGGCCAGATTGTGAGACTGTTTCACGCTGAGACATCAAACACGTCAACCCTCTGACATTGTGTGAACACATATCCACACACAGGAGTCACACACAAACTCTTGCTCCAACACAGTGTTAAATGGTACACATAGAGGAACTCTACATGTGATGGGAACACAAGCAGCTGCCTCAGCCACATCCCCTCTTTCCAGATGAGCCTTTCCAGTCACACACAGAGACCTGCTCCCACCCCACTTCCTCTCAGAGCCTGGCAGCCTGCTGCACCCACACCCTCCCTCACTGCCCCCCACCTTCAACCTCCCACGCCAGCCCAAGGACTGGTGCTGCAAGGTCTCCATCAGCTGAGGGAGGGCAGGCTGGAGTCCATAGGCCTGGACTCTTTCAGGAGGAGCCAGTCTGTCACCTCTGCTTCCCAGAGAAGAGTGCTGATTAGTCCCTTCGGCGTCTCGGCAGAAACCTGTGAACAGGCCAGGGAGGAGTGCCCAGGGCTGGGAGAGGTACGCACCCAGGAAGGTCCCGCAGAGCGCCATCCTGGCTGTGCAGGTAAATCTCCACTCTGAAGCCTGGGCACTCGGTCACTTCATGCTGGGAAAGTTGCTGCTCAAACTTCTGTGTCCTAGGGCCCTGGAGAGCCCCTCTCACCCAGCCAATCAGAGCAAAAGCAGTCACAAATTAATGCCTTGCCAATGAGGCTCCCTTCCCCACACAATGGGTCCCAGCCCAGACAAAGAGCCCCGCCTGCAGGTGGGGAAGAGGAACGGCCCTTTATAGTGAGCCAGGGAGGCGCCTTCCAAAGGACACTTCCCCCTCCCCTTCCCCCTTCCTTTCCTGAGCTCCTCCTCCTCTCCCCTTCCTCTCCCCCTACCTCTCCTCTGCTCCTCCTCCCCTTCCCTCTCACTTTCTTCCCCCCATTTTCCCTCTCTACCTACTTCACCCGAGTCTAAGTCAGGGCAGAAATTAGGTGGGAGACCAGTGAGATTGGGGGGCAAGATTGGGTCTAGGGAGTCCTGGTCTGTCCCCAACATAATCACTGGCTGCCCAGGGAGCAGGCCCTGGGCCCTAGGAAATATGGCCTCCCCACCACCAAGCTAGGGAACCCTGGCGGGGGGGGGGGGGGGGTGTAAAGGGAGGACCAGAAACCCACCTCTCAAGGAGAGAGGCTTAGGAGGGAGGAACTTCAGGAGGGAGGAACTTCAGTTTGGCCTCTGGCAGCTCAGCCCAGACCAGCGTGGGGAGGGGCGGGGTGGCCTTTCTAGGACAAGTCCTCCTGCCTCATCCCCTGTCCCCATCCTTCACTGCCACTGTGGCTTTGTTCATGCAAAGTGTGGCCCATTCCAGACCTGGCTGGACACTCCCAACCTGGAGCCTGGCTTCTGCTCATCCTGAGACCACTCAAGTCTCACCTCTGGGGAGGTCTCCATCCCACCCTCCATCTGGTTACCCCCCTGCCTATAAGCGGGGCACAGGATGCTGATGGTCTAGGTGTGGGTTGGGGGCAAGACACACTACAGGGGGCTGCTCAGGACTCCAGGTTGAGCTTGAGCCATTGGTGGGGGCAGTGCCACTCACTAATGGGGGAGGGAGCAGGTGTGTGGGAATCTATGTGGGTTCCAGTCTGAGGCTCAGGGCCAAGATCAGGCTGGAAATAAAAGGTGAGTCTTCTAATTAGTGAAGTTTGTGAGGGTGCAGGAAGAGAGAGAGGGCAGAGCAGGGGCAGGAGGGGCAGGTGGGGGAGAAGCAGGTGGAAGATCCCCCCCCAGGCGGTCGCTTGTCTGCAGTGACCCCCGTGCTAACAGAACAGAAGGTTCACCTTGGGAGAGTTCTGTAGCCCTTCTGTGCCTCAGCTGCCTCCTCTTCACAGTGGGTCTCACGCAGGCAGCGCTGACTGGCTGGTGCTGGGTCCCCATCACGCACCCCTGGCTGCCCAGCCTTCAGGACCCAGGAAGCCCTCCTGGAACCACAGACACCAGGTGCCTGTTAATTCTTTCCCCCCACCTCACCCACTCTCTGACCTTGGGTAAAATGAGTTCTCTGGATGGAGTTAATTAAGATTGATTATTTAAAGTAACAATGGGGGAATCTATGAATGCTTGTGCTGTTTCCTTTAATAAAACCAAATGACCTCCTAATCCATCACATGATGAAACCACTTGGACAAGTTCAGAGTCAAGTGAAACAAAGTCAACTACCCTCTGAGTGCTGCAGACCCTAGCTCCTCCATGTCCCAACCCCGTACCCGCGCTCCTGCCAACAGCACGGAGTCAGATCTTGGAATCAACAAGACCCACTGGTCTGCAGCCCCCAGAGCATTTGCCTCTGGCCACAAGGGCTCCTGGGAGGGCTGCCTGTATGTAGGGCTCAGTTCTGGCTGTCAAGCACAGAGGTTACTCCAGCCCCTCTCAGGGGTTCTGTCTGTGGCCATGGCCCCTTCCTCCTCATGTCCAAAAGCCAGGGGCAGCACTGAGCTCAGCCACCAACCCCAGGGAGCCCTTGGGACATCACCTTTCAGAGCTACATGTCCCCTCACGGCCGAGGCTTCCTGTCCCCTCCATGCCGGCTGGTCTCAGGGTGCTTCTGCCCAGAGTGAGGCTTCTCAATGCCAGCTGAGGGCAGGCTGCCCCCAGGCATGGGGACCAGGAAGCTGAGTGTCATGTCAGATGGCCCCTGCCCCCTATCTGACCATCTTGGGGTTGGGGAGGCCAAACAGGTTCAGACCTGAGCAGGAAGGCCCACTGAGACTCCTAAGTGTGTCTGCGGCCAGGGAGCAACTGGCCAGGTCACAGGGAGGACAGAGACAGAGAAAAAGACCTATGTGACAGGCAGTGGTGGGAAGGTGCTGGAGGTCAAGGGAAATGGACACAGGCAGAAGGAGACAGGGGTGGGGACAAAGGAGAGAGCAAGGCAGAGAGGGGAGGCAGAAAGCAGGCAGGCTCGGACAGATGGCTAGAGAAGTGAGGGAAGTGGAAAGGGAGGTGGAAGACAGTGCTGGTGGAAATCTCCCTGGACTTTGTCCTTCCTGTGGCCTTCCACCCTGCAGGGTCACACCTCATCTGCGTGTGTGCACATGTACATGAGTGATGTGTGTTCACGTGTGTGGTGTGTGCACATGTGTAGTGTGTGCATGTGGGTGGTGTGTGTTTATGTGCACACATGTGGGAGGATGGAGGGCTCAGCACCTTCCTTGCTCCAGGATCTGTTTAAATGGCTTTGGAATTCTGCTCCCAGAACAGATGGCCACAGAGATAAAGCACCCGGAGCCGGACAGAGTGAGGCAGAGGGCTGTTGCCATGGCAGGCCAGGCTGGTGGCATCTGCTTATTGGTGGCCATGAGGCTGCTGCCCACAAATGTCAAGACAGCTCGTGGGGGGAGCCCTCCAGCAGAGCCCAGGAGGGAACACCCCCGCAGCAACAGTGGAGTTCAGTGGAGCCAGGGGCTGGGGTCTGGGAACCACGGTAGCCTAGTCACATTGGGAGAAACACTCCCTCCAACACTCAGTCCAGTGGGTCCAGAGGTGGAGCTCAAGACCATTGACCCTGGGGTGTTCTAGGCACACGCAGCAGTGGAGACCAAGAGCTAGCCCAGTGGGTGAGTGAAGGAAGAAAGAACAGTCCCCAGTCAGCCCCAGTCTCAGATACAGTGCCCTGGGTGAGGGTGAGGTGCAGGACCCTCCCATCCCAGCTGGCACCCCAGAGCCCAAAAGAGTGAAAGGGCAGCTGGAACTCTCAAGCAGAGGTAGTCATGGGGGCCAGATCTGGATGCAGCAAGCACAGTAACCTCCTGAGGGAGCCAGAGGCCCATCCTGAGGAGAAGGTAGGGGAGACGCTGCATCTACGCCTGGCACTATGGAGTGCCCCTGCAGAGTCAACAGTGTGGCTCCAGACTTGCAATGTGGCTCAGAGTGCCAAGGGCCACAGAACCTGGACAGAGCTGGCCCTGGAGTCCAGCACCATCTGAAGCCACAGCCCAAATCCTGACCTTCGGCACCACAGAGGCCCCAGTGCTTCTCCCCAGTGACTCCCTGGGAAAGGTTCTCGGTACAGGGACTCAGTGCTTCTGGGTGAGGAAGGCCCCCCCTTCGCCTGGTCAGCCTAGGGCTGCTCACCTGGCCAGTGGGCCTGGGCCAGGCCAGGACTAACAGCTTTGACCAGGCCCCAAGGCCTCACCTTTCCCTGCCTTCATAGGTTAGAGCAGCTTGGAAACTTCCAAACCCTGAGCAATCCTCCCACCCCAACACACACTCACATACACACACTCACACACTCGCACTCTCACACACTCGCACATTCACATGCACACACTCGCGCATTTGCACATTTACATGCACACACTCACACTCACACACTTGCACACACTCGCGCACTCGCACATCACATGCACACACTCGCACTCACACACACACTCGCACATACTCCAGACCCTTAACCTGCTGGATGAGACTGCAATGAGCCCATTAGCTCAGACCTTTTTATGCCCAACTCTGCCATCCAAGAGTGTGGAAGGATGGATGGATGGCTGTCTGGGCAGGTAGGTGAATGGGTGGGTGAGTGTGGAGATGGTGGATGAGTGAACGGATGGGGGTGGATGCATCACTTTGCTGGGGTAGATTGGCACATGTGATGGGGCTACATCTGGCATGGACTTGGGACACAGCTCATTGGGGAGCATCAGTATAACCATCCATGATGCTGCTGGAGCTCAGAACCCTGTGTGCCTCTCCCTCCCTGACCTGACCACCTCCCACACACACACACACACACACACACACACACACACACAGAGCAAGGCAACCTCATATCCAACAAGAGGCCTGAAAGACATCCACCCCAGCCCCACACACTGGGGATCCTGAGTCTGGAAGGAAAGAGAGACAGACTGACAGAACACATCCACTCCTGGTCCCAGGAGGTCAGGCTGGGACAGGAGCTGGGGAAGCAGCTTCCAGGCGAGGGCCCAGAGCTGGCTGGGAAGGGGTGCTGTGAGCCCAGAGCCTCCCCATCCGTAACCACAGTGGTCACCAGGCCCTGAGGACCACAGCACAGTGAGACTCCTCTGACCCACCAGGCTCCCAGTGTGTGAGAAAGCAAATGCCAAGGCAGTATTCCCAAAACATGCCCACTGGGAAACTCAGCCTTTTACAGTTGAACTATTCACTGGACGATCACTGGACCAATTACAACACTCCAGACCCCGGCGCCTGTGGGTCTGTGGATGGGCCTGCCGAGCCTTAGCTCCCACCTGGCCAAGCACCACCCCATTTGGAGGGAGCCCTGAAAGTCTTCATGGGAGACCTTTGTTATATGCAGCTGGACCTGAGGATCTACCCAGCCCACCTCCATCAGCACAGG
This sequence comes from Murina feae, assembly GCA_004026665.1. NCBI lineage: Eukaryota > Metazoa > Chordata > Mammalia > Chiroptera > Vespertilionidae > Murina > Murina feae. The sequence goes on from PVJC01001049.1 coordinate 74,416, forward strand.
CCCTGCAGGCCATTCCCCAGGGCCACGTCACCCCAATTATAGACAAGAAATGGAGGCTCAGACTAAGGGTGATAAGGCTCCAGGGCAAGCTCATGGCAGCCCAAGGGCTCCCCAGTGGCCCCACAGGCCAGAGCCCACCCTCCCCCACTGGCCTGGGTGAGGCTCTGAGAAGGCAGCAGGAGAATGAGACTCACTCTGAGTGGCCATTGTCCCACCACCTGTGCTCCTGGTCCCCACCCCCAACCCTCAGCTGCACAAGCAGGCGCACCTGTATGCAAATCCCCCAGAGGGCACAGAGGAGGGAGGGCCTGGCAGACTAGGGTGCTGGAGAGGAGGGCAGAGGGCAGGGGGCACAGGCCCACCCCAGAAGGGATGAGCAGGATCACGGGAGGAGGGGCTGCGAGCCCCGCTCCAGCTGGGGAGCCTGTGGCTGAGAGTTTGCCATGGACCTGGGCTCAGCAGTCACTGCTTGAACTTGAAGCTGCTGTCCATCCAATCACTCAGCTGCAAAGTTTCCTTAGAAACATGACAATGGCCTGTCTGAGTTCTCGTAAAACCATAATGAGCCCTGATCAGTTTGGCTCAGTGGATAGAGCGTCAGCCTGTGGACTGAAAGGTCCCAGGTTCGATTCTGGTCGGGGGCATGTGCCTTGGTTGTGGGCACATCCCCAGTGGAGGATGTGCAGGAGGCAGCTGATCGATGTTTCTCTCTCATGGATGTTTCTAATTCTCTATCTCTCTCCCTTCCTCTCTGTAAAAAATCAATAAAATATATATTTTTTAAAAAACCATAATGAAATCACGCGGTGACAGGAGGCAAGCAGTGACCAGTCACTAAGCGCTGGCAGCAGCCTCCTCGTGATGTCACTGTGCTTCAGGGAAGCCTGATGCAGCCAGATGGACTGACTGGAAGCTCGAGAACCATGCCCACGACCCTCAGTGTCACACAGAGCACAGGCAGAGCCAGGCCAGGGCCTGTGTGCGCACTGCACACCAGGGGCAGGATGTGGGGACAGGACAAGCACAGTCCGAGAGTACACTGAGCCCTGGGGTCAGATTGGCCAGGTGGCAGAGACACAACTGGATGTCCAGGGTGCACCAAGGGCCCCACACAGAAGACCCTGTCCTGTGCCTTCACCACTTGTCTTTGGCCTGCCTGAGGGTGAGCCTCGCTTCCAATCCAAGGGCACTCCGACACCGCTGGACACCACTGGGCTCCACAGACAAGCCAGCACACTCTCAATGAGGAGGAGCTGGTCTTGCAAGGAATGTTGGGTCATAAAACCCAACAAAGCTCTGTCCTGTGGGAGGGCAGGGGGTTTTGTTCTGAGCCCAGGGCCTAGGAATACCTGGGGAAAGGGTAGATGAACAGAATACTCCCTTCAGGGCCTTGGAGGGAGGGAGTATATTTGCAAATCAATGAACTCGAGGGGCAGTTATAAAGCAAGGTTCTTGTGTGCTGCCCCCACTCTGGATTTGGGATTTAGGACAAAACTCCAGAGTCCGCGCATGTTATTAAAACTGTGATTTCTCCACTTCTTCAAAGTGTCGCTTAGTTTTTTGGGTCTTTCTGCAGCACCCAGCTCAGGAGCTGAGCTTCTCACCAGCATCCTGTCTTGTCTCCTCCACAAGCAAACCCAGGCCCAGGCGTCCCTGGGTCTCTCCACTGAGCTGTCCATCCACCCCTCCTAGGACCCAGGAGAGAAGGCAGACCCTGAGCTGCATCTCTAGGCTGGCAGCTGCCAGGCTTGGGGGACATAGAGGAGCTGGGCAAGTGGGGCATGAGTACACTCAGCAGCCTGCAGAGCCTCCTAATTACTTTAAAGTTGTGCTATTTGAGTTATTGAAAACAGAGTCTGGGGAGGGGATGGGATGAGGTAGGGAAGGATGTCCTGGAAGTCACAGCCTGTCCCCCAGCCAAGCTGAAGACTCCCAGTTCTCAGGATCTCAGCTGGTGGCTCTCTGTCTCCTGATGCCAGGCCTCGCCCAGGCCCCTGCCAGAGTTGGAGCTGGGATTGGTTTGGGCCACACTCAAACTCAGGGCATATCCAACCAAGGGCAGGGTATAGGCAGGGGATGGCCAGGCTCAGGCTCTGCACCAGGGGCCACAGTCAGTTAGGACAGGTCTGCCCCCGCTCTCCCTCCCCCCTCCCCCCTCCCCCCCTGCACCAGGAGACCCAAAAAGCACAAGAGAAGGGCCAGCAAACATTTGGGAAGGGGAGTGAGTGGGTATTAAGGACCCTTCACCTGCTCAAGATATAAATATGAGCATGGGTTTTTGTTTCATCAAAAGCAAGCCTCTAAACTCTCTATTAGCACAAAGGTTATGATTTCCTTCCTAAGCTTCCTCCTCCAACCTGATCATCCATCCAGTGGTCCAAAATCATGAGCGGCTCACAGGACCAAGGGGACTGTCCTGCCCCAGCCAAGCAGGGTCCACCAGGTGCTGTTCCAGTAATGGCCAGAAGATGTCGCTGTGGAACATGGGTCCTACACAGCCCTGTTAACCGGCTCCTGGATCTGTGGTCTCTGCTGTCCCCATCCCCATGGGCTGCAGTGGGACAGGGTTCTGACTCTCATCAGTTGAAGCAAGGCACAGATCCCACAGCTGGGGGTTGCCCGCATTCCTCCCCTGTGTGCCCCCCCACAAGTCTCCAGGCCCTTGTGTTAAACCTGATCTTTCATTTGGGCTGGGGGGAAGGGGAGCAGTTTTTCTGTCACGCAATTCCATCTTCACACTCCCAGCCCATCAGAGTGGCTCTAACAATGTTTGACCTAAAATTGAAGGAGCTGGTGGGATGGAAATGGTTTCTCCTTTTCCTCCCAAGAGGCTGCCATGAAAATATCTCCTCCTGGCTTGGCCTCGCACCTGGCTGGCTCCCAGCAAGGAGGGGACACCCTCAGAGGGATATTTGGAAAGGCTCTGCCCACAGAAAGTGCTCATCCAATTTCTCTGCACAGAGTGGCCTGGAGAGGACTACAGACATACCACTCAGGAGATGGCTCCACCCTCCTCGGAGAGTGTGAGTCCACACGCTCGGGGTCTGCGGAGGGAAGTCTGTCCACCCCAGGGGTTCCTCTCAGCTCACCCTGGGGAAGCGAGGGAGGGCGGTGAGAAGAGCTCCCGGAAGAAGGACTCTTGCCACACCTTGTGCATAGGAGGGGGGTCAAGGTTGGAGTGAAGGAACAAACATGAACAGATACAAGACCTACTTGAACACTCCACAAGGTGCTCCTGGGGAGACAGGGCCACACTAGTGCCAACACACACACAGCAGGAGCTGATTAGTAGGAACAGGTGCTGCTATGGAAAGGATGAGCCTTGGGAACCCAGGTAGGGAGATGGGTGGGGAGACAAGGACAAGCTGAGGGGCTGTGGTAAAGGGAACCCAAGAAGGGAGAACAGGACCATGTCCGACCAGTCACCAACTCTTCTGGTGCAGGGACAGCAGAGCACAGCAGGCGAGTGTGGCTGAGAGGAGGGCTGAGTCTCCAGGAGGCAGGTGGGCCTGGAGGAAGCTGACCCAGGAGGCATGACCAACTGCAGGATTTGGGATGTGGGAAGATTAGGAGCAGGATGTGAGGTAGCAAGATAATGAGCTGACTGGCAAATGAGTAAACAGTAATCTCTTGATGGAAACATGTTTATGGTGCAATTAGCAGCTGTGCCATAAATAAAAATTCAACTGTATGATCAAGTTGTTGAGCTGTAGGAAATAGCTCTCCGTGACTGAGCCAGGCTTTTATACTGTTTGCTTCGTGCAGTGTCTGCATGAGGCTTCATTGACTGCACTCCCCCCTCTCCAGCCCACATCTCCATGCCCAGCTCTGTCCTGACCCAGGACCAGAGAGAGAGGAACCAACCCCTCACTGGGCATCTACTTCCCAGATTCTGCAGTACTGTGCAGGTACACGTCCCACCTGAGCCTTCGTCCTGGACTCTCCCTCCTCTCTCACTCTTCTTCCTACAAAATCCTACTTGGAACCCTCTCCCACCACTGGAGGAGCTCCCAAGGCCAGCCTCCCGATTTTTCTGCCTTTTAAAAATTTTGAAGCTAAAAAATGTTCAAACACATAGGCAATGATAGACACTCTGAGTTCATCATCACCTCTGAAATTGGTCTGTGTCATCACTGCATGTTTTTATTTTGCCATCTACATACCCATCCAAGAACATCACGCACCACTCTTTGCAGGTTACATTAATGTGAATTAATGTGATCACACAGAGTAAAACCCTTTGAAATGTGCTTTTTATCGCTCAGCATGATTTCCAAGGTGTATCAGAGCTGTCTGCCTGGTGTTAGCTCTGTGTGTCATTACTCAGGACGAACCGAGCCTATGCGTTCCTGCCCAGGGACACGAGAGTCACCTTTTGTCATGAAAAGTACATTCCCAATAGGCCCGCCTCCTTGCTGCCGGGTGTTACAGATGGCCTTGGTGACATGGATGCCCTGGGTGCCAGGGGGAGGCTCGCCGGGGCTCCTGGTGGTGGCTCTCTGGCCATAGCATGAAACTCACACCTATTCACCACACTTGGAGAATTGATTTCAGTTTTGCCAGCCTCTTGTGTTTTCTGGGTGATTAGTGAGGGTGGGTGTCTTCACATAAATTTGGGGCAGGAAGCACCACACATTCAAGTTCAGTCATCAGCCAACAACTCAGAACTTCGGGATGGTCAGGAGGCCACTCCTGGGCTGGCTCCCACAGGGCCTCTAGGGCTGGACCGTTCTCTATGTCAAACAGCACATGGCATGCCTTTCCCAGATGCAACTCAGCCATCCAGGGAGGGAGGCAGCATGCATGGACCCCAGAGGTCACTTCTCCAGCTCCACTCTCTCTGGGCAGCTCATCTCTACACAGCCCAGTGGCCCCCTTTTTTCCGTTTTGTTGTAAGTTTTCTGTTAAGGTATAGAGATCTCCCCACCTGGGGGAGTAGCCCTTGTTGACTGTGTGTTTTACAAACATCTGTGTTTACACAACTCCTCTTTCCTTAATTTATAACCTTCTGGGCCCTGGAGCTCTATTCCAGGCATGTCAGCCCTGGCTGTGGGCTCCTGGCGCAGCCTGCACCTGCTTGTAAGTGAATGCTGTTCTCTTGGTTCTCAGGACCACTGCCTCCCGTGCAGGTGTCCCTGGTGGGGCCAGAGTAGGGACAGTCTCGTGTGTGGGGACACCTGCCCCTTTGGAGCCTCCTCTCCAGCACAGGGTTGGAGGAAGGGCCACCAAGCATAGGATGAGGAAAAGGGTGAGCTGTCCCTTTAATTTCTTCCCAGGCAAAGGTTCCAGACTACAAAAACATTTTAATTTAAATTCCAATTCCGCATCCATTCACAGAGCAGCTCTGAGCAGGGGCCTCATCAAAGGCTTTATGGTTTGAAGGGACCTGAGACATGCAGAAGGGGTGGGAGGAGACCCACTGGCTCTGCTTGGGGAGCCAGCAGCTCAGAGCAGAGGCCCAGCCCTGTGAGTGGGAGAACTGGTGCCCCCACAGGCGCTGCCAAAGGAAATCAAAGGACCAGCAAGACCCAGGTGTGCAGAGGGCTTGGCTCTGGACAAGGCAGCAAAGGGCCTCAGGTCACCGAGTCCCTGTGAGCGGGCCAGACATCTTGCCGGGGCTCCTGGCTGATGGCAGCTGCTCTCAGTGCCCGCAGCTCCCATGGTGGGGGGTAAGGGGAAACAGCTTGAACTTTGACCTGGCTTCTTCCCTTCCTCTCTCTCACAATCTTAACTAATAAAAGCGTAGTATTGAAATCAACCATTTCTCTGGGACGGGGTAAGCCACGCCCACCAGCCAATCAGAGCGGCTGTATGCAAATTAACCCAGCCAACATGGCGGCCGCCACTCACGGACCTGAGTAAACGGCAGCTTCCATCGCAGCAGGAGTGAAAGTGAAACTGCCCACCACTCCGCTATCCTGCCTCAAGGCAAAACACACGTTTGTAACAAAATAACAATCATAGAATCCTCGGGAGCTGAAGGAAAGAGCAGGCCTAAGAGTAACATAGTCTCATTATAGACACTGCGAGGTGAAGCAGAGAGGAGGCTTCCTTAGTACAAGTACTAGGAGACCTTGCCTTAAAGGAACAGTGTATCAATTATAGAAGATAAACAAACCCCAGAAACCTGCGTCCAGCCAGCCTTGCTGGGACATTGGGTCAATGGGAGCTGTGGGCAGCCTTAAAGCCTGAAAGTGCCAATCAGCCCATCACCCACACTGGTCACAACCCAATGGGGTGAGGGACGTTCCTGGGGGGCTTGGCCAGCCTGCACACAGCCATCAGCCCCTCACCCAGGCTGGTCAGGCACGCCAGCAGGTGGACATCCCCAGAGGGGTCCCAGACTGTGAGAGGGCACAGGCCGGGCTGAGGGACCTCCCAAGTGCACAGAGCGGCTGCAGGGTGGAACAGCGCAGGACCCAGGACCCGTGAATGGGAAAGAGGCAGCAGGGTTGGTGGCCTGCTTGGCAGCTGCCCAAGTCCTTTGAGGGGCACCGGGGAGTGGGAAAAAGGTGGCAGGGGGTCGGCGGCCTGCTTGGTAGCTTCCCAGGCCCTTTGCCCTTTGTGGGGCACCGGGGAGCAGGAAAGCAAGGCTGCAGGGGCCGGGGTCCTGCTTGGCAGCTCCCCAGAACCCTTGGGGGCACCGGGAAGTGGGAAAGGAAGGCAGCAGGGGACTGGTGAGTGGGAAAGAGTCGGCGGCCTGCTTGGCGGCTCCCCAGGCCCTTTGGGGGGCACTGGGGAGCGGGAAAGCAAGCTCTTGGGGGCTGGGGGCCTGCTTGGCGGCTCCCCAGGTCCCTTCTGGGGATCAAGGAGCAGGAAAAGGCTGGCCTGACCATGAGGTGGGGTTTTCCCTTCTTTCTGGTGGCTGGAGGAAGATGGGCAGTAGGCAAGCTTGGGAGGCAGGCAGCACCCAGCCCTGGCCACAGCTCAAAAAAAGAGAACAACATGTAGGGGAGGGCAAGACTTTGAGAGATCAACATAGAGGGGGTGCCTGCTCCAAGTCTGGGGGTAGGCCCTCAGCAGGTAGACACACACAGGAGGACTGCTCCAAGCCTCAGATGCGGCTGGGGGCAGGTCCTCAGTGGTGACACACACACACACACACACATACAAGGCGTCTGGCAGACTGGGGCCATCATAGGACATCCACTGAGGAGTTCCAGACTGTGAGAGGGGGCAGGCTGGAATGAGGGACCCCTACCCTTCCCCACCCCCCGTGCACAAATTTAGTCAATAAATAAAACTGAGACTGCTGACCATTCCTGGTGGGCCACAGGGTCAGACAGGCAGCATCCACCAGCCCTGCGGGGCTTCCTGTGTTCTCCAGGCCCTGCACACCTGGAGGGCCTCCATTATCCCTTCATTTCCTTCACCACAGGAGCTTTCCTCGTCCCCCTTCCAGCCAGGGCGCTCAAGGCCGGTGCAGGGCCTCCTGAGGTCCAGGCGCACATTCCACAGCTCTCCTCTCTTCCCCATTCTCCTCTGACTGGGCCACAGACTGAGGGGTCACCTGCTCTACACCCCACATCCCATGCTGCCCAAACTCAACTCAAGGCCATCTCAGGAGTTCCAGCAATCCCTGTCCAGCCACACCACAGTGTGGTCACCAGCAGCTCCTACGGGACAACAGCCAAGTCCCTCTCCCAGGTCTGTCTCCCTGGGACCCAAACTCCTGTTCCCCACCCCAACTCCACTGCCAAGCCCTGCCCACAGGGACCCCACCCAGCTGAACACTGAATTTCTGACAGTCAGAGCAAGTGTTAGAGAGCCATCAAAGCTGGGAAACCAAAAATATTGTTTTAAGAATTGGAGTTCTGAGAACCAAGATGGCGGCATGAGTTATATATCTAAATGCACAGCCTCCACAGCTACATTATAAAAATACAACTATACAGATAAACGGCCATCCTCCAGAAGCAAGGGAGGGGAAGCTTTACAACTAGAAGGCAAGAGAAGGAGTGCATTGAGACTGAGTAGAAGTTCCCAGAGCCAAAACTGAGAGGTATGCATGCACGAAACTGAGAGGTATGGGTGAAAGGGTGGCGGCGGCTGCACGTGAGTCTGAGGCTTGGAAGGAGATTATAAACTCCGGGGTTGCACTGAATGCAATGCGGGCTGTCGGGCAACAGAGCAGAAGATCAGTGGCCCTTCTAGCAGAGCTGTTCGCAGTGATCACTGACGCGGACTCTCAGGGACTTAGGGGTGCACAGACCCCAGGGCTTGGAGGTGCCAAATCCAGGAGAAGCTGCGGAGTCAGGAGAGGGGCAGTCATTGTGGGTTGCTCTGCCCTGGTGATTCTGAGACCCTGCCCCACCCAACTTACAACCCTGCCCAAACTGTGCGCCTGCCTTCCTGCAGCATAACCTAAGAGACTGCAGCTGGGACAGAATTCCAAAAGTTCCAAACCCCAAACAACGAGGAGAAAGGCCTGCAGGTCATTTCCTCCCAGTGATACCTCCCAGTGATAACTGCAACAAGACTGTGCACCCAGCCTTCAAAGGCGTACAACAAGAGTGTCCACCCCAGGTGATTGGGGAGGCTGAATCACTAGGCCCTATAGGACAGAAACCACTCCATCAATGCAGCCAAAATGCAGAGACAAAGAAACAGATCACAAATGACAGAAATAGAGGAACGCAAACTACTGGATATAGAGTTCAGAACTACAGTTTTAAGGTTTTTCAAGAATTTTCTAGAATCTGCCGATAAACTTAGTAATATTATACAGAGATCCAATAGCAGACTAGAGGTTTGCAATAATCAAGTCAAAGATGTGAAACATGAAAGAGCAAAAAGCACCCAACTGGAAGAGAAAGCAAAAAGCAAAAAGCACCCAACTGGAAGAAAAAAAATCCAGATGTGTGAAGATAGTGTAAGGAGCATCTGGGACAAGTTTAAGCGTACTAACATCAGAATTATAGGGGTACCAGAAGAAGAGAGAGAGCAAAAGATTAAAAACCTATTTGAAGAAATAATGACAGAAAACTTCCCCTATCTGGTGAGAGAAATAGACTTACAAGTCCAGGAAGTGCAGAGGACCCCAAACAAAAGGAATCCAAAGAGGACCACACCAAGACACATCATAATTAAAATGCCAAGAGCAAAAGATAAGGAGAGAATCTTAAAAGCATCAAGAGAAAAACGGTTAGTTACCTACAAGGGAGCACCCATACGACTGTCAGCTGATTTCTCAACTGAAACAATGCAGGCCAGAAGGGAATGGCAAGAAATATTCAAAGTGATGAATAGCAGGAACCTACAACCAAGATTGCTCTACCCAGCAAGGCTATCATGTAAAATTGATGGTCAGATAAAGAGCTTCACAGACAAGAAAAAGCTAAAGGAGTACATCACTACCAAATCAGGATTATACGAAATGCTGAAGGGCATTCTTTAAGAAAAGGAGGAAAAAGAAAAAGGTAAAAATAAAAAGTATGAACAACAAAGTGACAACAAATACATACCTATCAACAAGTGAATATACCAAGTCAATAGAAATATCTGATGAACAGAATAAACTGGTGAATAGAATAGAAGTAAGGGCATAGAAAGGGAATGGACTGACAATTCTCAGGGGGAAGGGGACATGAGAGGTATTGGAAGAGTCTGGACAAAAATCTTACATCTATGGATGAAGATAGTGGTGGGGGTAAGGGCACGGGTTGCGGGGGGGAACCAGCTGGAGGGGAACTATGGAGCTTAAAAAAAAGAAACACCTGTAATAATCTGAACAATAAAGGATTTAAAAAAAAAAGAATTGGAGTTCTCACCAATCAGAAAGGATGTATGCCCTATGCTCATGGCTGCACAATTTACAGTAGCTAAGATTTGGAAACAGCCCAAGTGCCCATCAGTAGATGAGTGGATAAAAAGCTGTGGTACATTTACACCATGGAATACTATGCAACGGTAAAAATGAAGGATCTCGCCCTGGCCGGTTTGGGTCAGTGGATAAAGCGTCAGCCTGAGGACTCAAGGGTCCCAGTTTTGATTCCGATCAAGGGCATGTACCTTCATTGCGGGCACATCCCCGGTAGGAAGTGTGCAGGAGGCAGCTCTTTGATGTTTCTCTCTCATCAATGTTTCTAACTCTCTATCCCTCTCTCTCCCTCTCTTGCTCTCTGTAAAAAAAATCATAAAATATTTTTTTTTTAATGAAGGATCTCTTACCCTTTGAGACAGCATGGAGGGACCTGGAGGGTGTCATGCTGAGTGAAATAAGCCAGTCAGGGAAAGAAAGTATCACATGATCTCACTCATGTGGATTCCAGTAAAGTAAACTGATGGCTCTGACCGGTTTGACTCATGGCTAGAGAGTCCGCCTACAGTCTGAAGGGTCCCAGGTTGGATTCCGGTCAAGGGCATGTACCTTGGTTGTGGGCACATTCCCAGTAGGGAGTGTGCAGAAGGCAGCTTGATCGATGTTTCTCTCTCGTTGATGTTTATCTCTCATCGATGTTTCTAACTCTCTATCCCTCTCCCTTCCTCTCTTACATATAAATCAATAAAATATGTTTTTAAAAATAAACTGATGAACAGAGTGGATCCAGAGCCATGGAAATGTGGAACAGAGTGCGGAATCTCAAAGAAAAGGTGGGGGAGGGTGGGTGGATGGGAGTTAACCAATCAAGAACCTTGTATGCATATATGCATGGCCCATGGGCATGGACAATGGGGTGCGGGGTGGGGGGGGGACAGGGGCGGGCTGGAGAGGTCCATAGGGGAAAAAGGGAACATGTATAATACTTCCAACAATAAAGAATTTTTTTTTAAAAAAAAAAGCTTTCAATTTTTGCTAATTGCCAGCAAACAGCAGATAATAATAAAATGCACTCATCAGGTATGGGAGCGGGGGGAGGGGGGAGGGGATAGCAGTAATAAAAAAAAAAAAAAACGCACTCATCAAACCAAAAAAAAGAAAAAAGAATTGAGATCTGTCTAGTCATCCTGGGAAAAATCATCATTGAGTCTTTGTTACACCGATTTATGGCTTAATGTTTGTGGTTGAATCTTTATGTCAGGGAGGATCACAACTTTTGGGCAAGGGCTCAACACAAATGTGCTGAATGAATGGATGGGTGGGTGGATGGATGGATGAGTGAACGTGGTGCAACACGGTGCTCTCACTCGTGGCCCCTCTTTGGGGAGAGGCTGGGCCCTTGCACACCAATGGCCTCCCTAGCACTCCCACCCCCACAGACCTGGCTTCGTGAAGCTACACTTCGACCAGATCAGGTCAAGGTCACTCACCAAACCCAGCCCTTTCTCCCTCCCATTCCCAGCTCAGTGTCCACCGTCCAGCCATCCACCATTGGCCTCCCAACCCAGCTCAGAGCGGAGGGAACTGGCAGGTGCCCCATTCTGCCTACCTTCTGGTTAGGATTGGTCTTGGGGGAGCCCCACAGGAGGGAGTACTTATTCCCCCAGCCCCCCTCTGTAGGATCCCCACCCACTGGTCTCCCTTCCTGTTGGGCAGCCTTCTCCAGATCCCCTCAGGGAAGGGCGCACCTCTTACCCTTAGTGGCTTCTCTGCACCCTGCACACACCTGAAGCCCTTTATTCAGTTTCCCAAACTGATACAGATCCCTGACGTGGATCTTTTTTCTTTTTCAACCTCACCCAAGGATATTTTCTCCATTGCTTTTCAGGAAGAGTGAAAGGGGGGGAGGGAGAGAGGGGGGGAGGGAGAGAGGGGGGGAGGAAAAGAGGGATTGATGTGAGAGAGACACATCAACTGGTTGCCTCCTGCACATGTCCTGACCAGCACAACCCAGGTATGTGCCCTTGACTGGGAATCAAACCCACAATCCTTCTGTGTATGGTTAATGCTCTAACTGCTGGGAAACACTGACTAGGGCTGACTTGGATCTTATACCAAAACTAGTGGCCTGGTGCATGGACTTGAAAGGAAATTAATCAGAAGAAATATTTTAATATCACTATTCACCCTTTCTCTATAATAGGGATTGTCAACTAAATTTACAATCAACAATGACAGATCGAAACACACGTGCCATTAGTGATATTATATGTATCGCGCATGCACAAGTCAACTTAGCTTCTTTTAGATATGGAATAAACGTGCTTAATTAGACCTGCTTTCTGATATAGCTAAACCTTTTCCAGCCCAGTGAAGCACCCCAACTTCTCTTTCAGGTGATTGTCAGCAACACAGCAGTAAATATCAACATGAAGCAGATTATTATTGTAGATCACGCAGGGAGAACAAAGGGTAAAATATTTCACTGCAGCTGTGTTTGACTATATTCTGTGCAGTGAGAAAACCTGAAGTCATTTTCAAGGTCCACCATTTCTTACTTCTTTTCAGTTGGGTCAAGTTTCTAAACTTTCTAAATCTCTGTTTTCCAGCTAATGAAAAAAAAACAAGATTTCTCTGAGTCTCCTATCTACTTACTCCAGGATTTCTGTGAGGATCAAATGAGATGAGGCACAGGGAAATGTTTCACAGACATTTAGTTGCAGTGTAAAATGTTTGCACCTGGCTATACAGCAAGTCAGGTTCCTGGTTGAAGAAACTCCAAGAAGCCCTGACCAGTTTGGCTCATTGACCTGCGAACTGAAGGGTCCCAGGTTCGATTTTGGTCAAGGGCATGTACCTTGATTGCAGGCATATCCCCAGTAGGGGGTGTGCAGGAGGCAACTGATCAATGTTTCCTCTCATCGATGTTTCTAACTCTCTATCCCTCTCCTTTCCTCTCTGTAAAAAAATCAATAAAATATATTTTTTTTAAAAGAAAGAAACTCCAAGGAGGCCAGTTGCTAGGGAGAGGAAGCCGGACGATGTTACATGACATCTTTACCTGGCACCCACAGTGACCATTTCCAGGCTGGGCTGGGCTATGGACTATAGACTGCATTTTGCACTATCAGGTCTTGGCAGCATTGGCTGTGATTTGGTGGGGTGTCACTTCAGAGTGGTGGCAGGGCCTGTGTCCCACTTGGGGGAAGCTGAGTATTGGTTTGTCGGCCCCAAGTCCATGGTGCTGTTTATTTTTTAACTAGAGGCCCAGTGCATGAAATTTGTGCATGGGTGGAGTCCCTAGGCCTGGCCAGCAATCAGGGCTGATTTGTGGGGCAACCAGCAGGGTGATCAGGGCCCCCACTAGCACTCTCGTTGGCCTGGTTCCCGCTCTCATCAGGGCCCATCAGGGCTGGCAGCACCTACACAGCCACCCGCTGCCAGCACTGTGTCGCCAAAGCCTGCCATATTCCACGCCACCCCTTGGTGGTCAGTTGAACTCCTGCCTGTGGGGACAATTTGCATTTTAGCCTTTTATTGCCAGAGACCAGTCATTGTCACTAATAGAGAAATGTGCCTGAAGGCTGGTCAACCTTAATTGTTTTGAATAGTTGGAGCTATTCACTTACAGTTTAGATGGAGACATTGATAGTTAAAGCAGCCCTCCACCTTTGTTACTGATATGTAAATTATTTTTGCCTTTTTGTTGTTGGAATTTCCTGCTCTTAGGATAAGAATATAGTTGTTTTTCCCATTGTCTTAATAAAAGCTTTGAGCAAGGCCAGAGCAGTGGGCAATCTTACGCACTAGAGGAAAGATCCCATGCCTGGTCCCCCATTATTCCAAATTGATTTTTTTTTAGTCTTTCTTTTTTCATTTTGTATGTGGCCTTTTTCAGAACTTGAACCCTGAATAGGAATCTTGAACCATGCTGGACGTGTAAGGGGCTCCCACATCCAGTGTGACATAAATTTTAAAAAATAGTGTTTGTCCTATTTTCTCCCCCATCCCATCCCTTTATAAAAACACAAAGCCCTGCCCTAGCTGGTTTGGCTCACTGGATAGAGCGTCAGCCTGTGGACTCAAGGGTCCCAGGTTCAATTCCGGCCAAGGGCATGTACCTTGGTTGCAGGCACATCTCCTGTTGGGGGTGTGCAGGAGGCAGCTGATAGATGCTTCTCTCTCATCGATGTTTCTAACTCTCTATCCCTTTCCCTTCCTCTCTGCAAAAAATCAATAAAATATATATTTTTTAAAAACACAAAGTCCTCAGAGCTGGGGCTCTTGGCCTTGAGGAGCTGCCCAGTGCGAGGGAGCTGCAGAGTTGGTTGGGAGCAGAGGTTGTCTAGGCTGTGGTCCTGAGCATGGCCCTAGGCCAGGGTGAATATGGGGTACCGCTGTGTGGCCGCAGAGGAGCTGAGGACCCTGGTCAGCTCTGAGTGCAGTGTCTCAAACTCCTTCCTGTTTCCAGCATAGAACCCCACAGTCCATCTTGGTGAAGGCCATCTGCGGGGTGAGGTGCAATGGAAGGACTTCAGGGGGTCAGCCTGGCTGACATCCAGTGGGCTGGCAGTAGTGGAGGTCCAAGTAGAGCAGAGAGTCATTCTGGTAGCCGATGAAGTATGGCGAGTGCCGTGGCTTGCCCCCATTAATGCCCAGGCACAGTTCTGAACACAGGAGCTTCTTCATGTAGGGCACATACACGGGATTGAGAGTCTTCCCACCCAGCTGCACAGGCACCAGGATGACCACAGACTTTCACTTTGCTGTGCAGTCCGGCCGAGCCACCAGGCAGGCCATATTTGCTTTGTGCATTGTGTAATCCTGAGACATATACACCACCAGGCGGGTGACCTTTGAGCAGCTTTTCACAGTTTTTCTGAGTATATGTGCCATAAGAGATGGCCCATATCAGTCATTTGTTTTCTTGCCCCAGCTTTGTCCGAGCTTCACCAGCTGGTGTAGGCCATAGGGGGCCTGGGGGTGGTTGGCGAACAAGGACACAATTTGCCGATGCCAGCGCTCCTGCTCCAGCTTTAGGGCACCCTGGAACCAGCATGGAGTCTTCCAGTGGGCAAGCCCATGGTCCCAGTTGGGAGAGGCCAACCCTGACGGCTAGGGGGGCTCAGGCCTGCACCCTTTGCCCATGTCCAGTCTTTGGGCAGGAAATGCAGCAGGAGGCCCTGTGCAGCCCCAGCCACAGTCTGACGTCAGACAGCCCCCAGCAAAGGGCGGGAAGTCTTGGCGGTAGGTGAGCCACAGGCGGGACACAAAGTCCTGTTGGAAACGTTGGATGTTACCCTCACTTTCAAAGCAGTAGCAGCAGCCACAGAGGTGGACGCTGGAGATCTTGCTGAAGTTGGTCCGGCTTTGACTATTCAACCATACTTGACGTTGTTCCAGGCTGTCAGGAATTTGGCCTTAAACTTGTCCACCTCGCCCAGCTTTCCAGGAGCAGCTCCAGATGGGCCCAGCACGGGGGCCCCGGCTCCGGGGGGTGCCAGGCCACTGGGCTCTGGGCCTCAGGGCAGCGCGGGTCCTCCAGGCTTCCGCAGTGGTACTGCATGGCGGCCGGCGACACAGAGTACATGGACGTGCTGGGGTGGGCCATGGGCCGGGTGGGGCCGCGCCAGGGCCCCGGGCCGGGCTGGGAGCACTGGGAAGGCTTTAGTTCGCCCCCGGGCCCGGCGTGGGGCGCTGTCCCCGCTGCCACCACTGCCAGCTCCCACATTTTATTATATAGGATAGCCATAGCAGCTCCTGCATTTAGCATCTGCCCCTTAGTGGTCAGTGCACATCATAGCTATTGGTCAGAATGTTTCTAACTCTCTATCCCTTTCCCTTCCTCTCTTAGCCATTTATATATATATATACTAGAGGCCCAGTGCACAAAAATTTGTGCACTCGGGAGGGGGGTATCCCTCAGCCTGGCCTGTGCCCACTCACAGTCTGGGACCCCTCAGGAGATGTTCACCTGCTGGCGTGCCTGGCCAGCCTGGGTGAGGGGCTGATGGCTGTTTGTAGGCTGGCCAAGCCTCCCAGTGGGGACCCTCACCCCATGGAGGTATGGCCAGCCTGAGTGAGGGGCTGAGGGCCGTTTCCAGGCTGCCCACAGCTCCCATTGACCCAACGTCCCAGTGAGGCTGGCTGGAATCAGGTTTCTGGAGTTTATTTATCTTCTATAATTGAAACTTTGTTGCCTTGAGCAGAGGCCCAGTGGGCTTAGGCAGGCAGTTTTAACTCCATCACTGGTGCAATGGAAGCCTCCTGTTTGCTCTAGCTCCGTGGTTGCCGGCTGCCATCTTGGCTGGGTTAATTTGCATACTGCTGCTTTGATTGGCTGGTGAGCATGGTTTGGCTGGTGGGCGTGGCTTAGGTGTCTCAGAGTGATGGTTAATTTGCATGTTACTCTTTTATTAGATTAGATAAATAAATTATAAGTTGATCAAAGAAAAAAGCATTTAAAATAACCATAAAGTGCTAGAAGAGAACATGAGGACAATATTATGAGCTCACAAAGTCCATGCCATAAAGATTAATTACATTACATAATAAATTTCTACATGGCAAAACTACTTTCAATGAAGACTAGAGTTAAGTAACAAACAAGGATAAATATTTAGGGATAAAGCCTTCCTATGGAAAGAGTCTGTACAAATAACTAAGACAAAGTCCAACAACTCAATAAAAAACATGCGTCAAAAGTCATTCCATCTGACTCCTGGTAGAAGACACTAATTTTAAGATGCAGAGTTTCGCTTTTAACCCCTAGATTCTCAAAGATGCAAAGGTTTCCTAACACAGACATGTTGAAGGGGTCAAAACACTCCACCCACTGCTGTGGGCCAGAATAGGATGAGCTCTCGAGGCCACAGTCACTGCACACTCACCACTGGGAAGTGCATACACTCAAGGACATCACTGATACTGTCATCTGTGCAAAAAGGGTGGGAGACAAACCACCTGTCCATGGATAGGGGTATGAGCTGCATGGAGAGAGGCCAGCATGCTCACAGCCTGGAGGGCCCCCAAGGCAGATGGCAGGCTGATGGGAACAACAGGGACAGACATTTCCTTTTCACAGGTCCCTCCCTTTTCTGTTTGACTCTGCTCTGCATGTATGACCTCTTGTCCCTCCTCCAAAAGGAAAAACAAAATATATTAAAATATTTAAATAAGCATGCTTGAATTCCTGCTTCTGTTGCCAATCCAGAGGTTCTGACCCTGGGGCCTGGGGTGAGGCCCATCAGGGGATTCCCAGTGCTGGGGGTCAGGGGCTAGGAGCAACAGGTTGTCTCTTCCTTCTATGTCAGCCCTTCCCACAGGGTATCACTGGCCCCCAGGAAGTCTCAGCACCCCACAAGAAGCCCTGCAGCTGTTCCAGTAAGCAAATGTGAGGAGATGCTGTCACCCTCTGGTGAGTGAGGGAGGTGACACCATCTAGGGGACCCTACTAAAACCTGGAGGTCCCCAGGGCCACATTCCATTCCGTGTGGTCCAGGGCTCACGGTGAGAGCCCATGGGACACACACTGGTGTCTGAATGTGTCGTGTGTCTGCTGTGCTTCAGGCAGAAATAAAAAGGTAAACCCGGGTGGCAGCCCCTCCCCACCTGCCTGGGCCGTGGAGGGCTGGAGGTTAACAGGGTCCCCAGGAGCCACTGGAGGGGCTGCTCAGACTCCTGCCAACGTGGCTGTGGCTACAGACCAAGATCAAGGACCCGGGAAGAAGTGTGTCCTGACCCCCCGAGTCCCCGGGACTCCCCCAGGACAGAGACAAGAGGAGCGTCCCCACAGGATGAGAGGGAGCCAGAGCAGACATGTGGGAGAGGATGGGCCGCCGCCGCATCTCTCCTGGCTCCAGGCCCTCATCCTGCCTCCTGCCCTCCCCAGAGACCAGGCTCAGCCAGCCACCTCTGAGCCCCACTGCACAGCATGGTGCTGGCCAGATGGCCCCACTGTCCACTCTGAGGCCTGCTCCTGCACCACTCTGCATCTCGCACACATCCCCGCTGTGTCCACACTGCAGGCATCTGTCCTGAGACACCCACCCTGTGATCTGCCCACAGTGCACGCGCCTGGACCCAGGACCCCCAGAACACAGCTTCCCTGCCTCCTGTGGGCTAGATGGTGTCAACAGTACAGGACACACTAGGAACGCTCTGCCCTCAACACCCAGCGCAGTCCTCCGCATGACCTGGAGAGGGATTCACCAACTTTTGACACAGGGTCCCATGTTTACTTTCAAAAATGTATCTCAGCATTTTCTGATGAGCTGTTACTTAGCTGGTGGTGGCTGTTCAAAAGCCGCCCACTGCCTTTAGGAAACAGTCCAAACTCCCCTCCAAGACCCACCCCCCAGCCAAGCCCACCTGAGAGGCCCCCTCCCTGCCCCTCCCATGCACTGCGTGAGACTTGGTGGCTTAAAAACAATCCCAGATTCCCTCTCTCACAGCCAGGAGGGCAGAACTCCAAATCCAGATGTGGGCAGGTGCTCTAGCTGTTTTGACTCAGTGGATAGAGTGTCAGCCTGCAGACTGAAAGGCCCTGGGTTCAATTCCAGTCAAGGGCATGTACCTCGGTTGCAGGCTCAATCCCAGCTCCGGTCAGGGTGCATGTGGGAGGCAACCAATCAATGTGTCTCTCTCACATCGATGTTTCCCCATCTCTGTCTCTACCTCTCCCTTCCACTTCCTCTGGAAATCAATGGAAAAAATCCTCAGGTGAGGATTAACAACAACAAAAAGTAAAAAAAAAAAAAATTTTTTAATGCCCTGACCGGTTTGGCTCAGTGGATAGAGTGTCAGCCTGTGGACTGAAGGGTCCCAGGTTCTATTCCAGTCAAGGGCATGTGCCTGGGTTGTGGGCTTGATCCCCAGTGGGGGACCTGCAGTGGGCAGCCAATCAATGAGTCTCTCTCATCATTGATGTTTCTATCTCTCTTTCCCTCTCCCTTCCTCTGTGAAATCAATAAAGATGTATTTTAAAAAGAAAAAAAAAAAAAAACAGATGTGGGCAGGTGATGCTCCCTTCCAAGGCTCCAGGGGACGGCCTTCTAGCTCCGGGGCGCAGAGTTCTCAGCTTGTGGCACATCCGCCTGCTGTTCTTCCTCATCATCGGTGTCTGGCCCAGATCTCCCACTTCTCATGAGGACTCCAGTGCAACCTCACCGTCAGTAACCGCACCTGCAAAGACCTGACTTCCAAGCAAGATCCCACTATAGGTTCTGGGTTAGGACTTGAACATGTCAACCACAGCACTGATTAATAAAGAAAGTAGTCACTGCCCACATCCCAGGAGAATGGGACTACAAGGAACACGCGGGCAGCCAGGAGTCCTGAAACCATTTGTCAGTAGGTGCAGAACCAATCGAGACCCAAAGGCAGTCTTCAACTGCTTTCCACTGGACAAAACTGATTTGCATTTCTGTGAAGAATTGTTTGCATTACTATTCATTTTCTGCAATTAGAGCATTAAAATAGTTCAAAAATAATTAAAGACAGAAAATCTGGAAGGGCAAGCCAACAGGACACCGAGTTAAATTTTTTTTTTACATGCAAAGTCTTTTGCAACTTATTCTGACAGAACTGCTAACATACACACAGGTAGAGAGAGCCCAGGTGCCATGGGCACCCCTGGGCCCAGCAAAGATGGCGCTGGCTACCCTGGCTGTCTGCACTCACCCACAGCCACAGGGTCACCTTGAATCAATCCCAGCCGTGACCGCGTCATTTCATTCATCCATATTGAAATGAGTTGTTTTTAAGGCTTTTCGAGAGAGAAATGACATGACCCTGTTGGGTGTTAGGAAACTCACTGTGGCTGCCAGGAATGGCCTGAAGGAGAAACAAGAGGAGCAGAGAGGATCAGCCCAGCATACATGCACAGGTGCACGCAGACACAGGCATCCACACAGCACGCCTGCATGTGTGCATGCACACACTACACACACACGTGTGCTCAGCCAGAGGCTTCCCCTCCAAGATGACAGCTCTCAATCTCCAAAGCTCCTCGGGCCTCACCCCTGTGGCTGCCCTCAGCTTCAGCCTCATCCATATGCCCTGGTCTCCAGGCAGCACCCACTGCCCAGCACCTCTCCATCCTCAAAAGGCTCCGGACCCTCTTGCTATTTCGAAGTGTGGGGTTTGACCCACCTGCCTGCCTCGCTGGTCAGGGAGATGACTGAGGCCTTCCCAGGGGTCCAGGCTAGTCTGAGGCCTTGAGAACAATATATTGAGCCCCTCTCAGATCCCCATCACCACATCAGCTGGCAGCTGAGACTCCAGCCCAAGCTCCGACCACCTTCTGCCTCAGGAAGGCTGGCATCCATAATTGCTCCCCAACTCACCCCCACATACCAACTGGCCCCACATTCTCTGCTGGTATCTCCCCCACCAGGCTGGGTCCCTGGCTCCAGGCCCCACTGACCCCCTACTGCAGCCTCGGTGCCTCTGTCCACCTTTCATCCAGCAGCCAGAATGACTGTTTGGATACATAAATGTGGCCGTGTCGCTCCTCTGTCCAAAGTGCTCTGTGTGTCCCCCCCTCACCCCTAGTTCCCCAGTTAGAGTCCCACTGCAGTCCCTCCCAGTTTGTCCTCCTGCCTTCAGGCCTCACTTCTCCCAAAAATGTTCACAGTTCTTCCAGAAGCCTCTCTTCCTCCCTTCCCTATTCCTTACCTCCCCGCCCCCCTACTCACCCCAGCAGCACAGCTCAGAGGCCACCTTGCCCTGACTCCTATTGGGGCAGGCCCATCACAGACAAGCCTCCAGAGTTACAAACATCAAATCCAGAGCCCTCCGAGCCCACAGGCCAGCAGTCCACAAGCCATGACCCAGAGTTCCTTTGGATGTTTTCAGGATATTCTTCAGGAAGGGACCCTAGGTCTGGGCAGGGTCACAGACAGCCCAGTCCCCCAGTCACCTGCTGGGCCAACTCTCTGACCTCCCTGCGGCAGTGCTCAGAACTGGCCACTGGGGGTCAGGCTTGGGCTGTATTGTGCAGAACCGTGAGGCAGGAGGCAGGAGGCAGGAGGCAGGAGGCAGGAGGCAGGAGGCAGGAGGCAGGAGGCAGGAGGCAGGAGGCAGGAGGAGACCCTGCTATCTCTCCACCCTGGGGTAAGGGCTGCTCCTGCTGGACAGAGCTGACCCACAGAGCCTCCTGGAAGAGGGCCCTGAGGCACTGCCTGTGCAACACAGGTTCACTTCCAGCCAGGGGCCACCTCCTGGTACCACAGCCCTTGCTAACCAGGATCTCCCATCAGGGCCTCCCAAACTGACCGGACTGCATTCCCAAGGTGGCCTGGCCCCACCTGGCACCTGACCGCTGACCCCTCACATGGTGCCAGTACTACTGACTCCACATTCGTACAGAGGAGCTCACAGTGCAGGCGGCGCCCCAGGCTGCAGGCCCACCTCTCTGTTCCTGGCTGATGTCACAGCTTGATGACACACTGAGGCCAAAATAGGGGGGGAGGGGTGACAGTCTAGATTCAAACCTCTGTCCTTCCCAGGAACCAAAAGCAATGGTGGCCACGGGCCCAGGACACGGGACTGTCCCCATAGATGCTGCAGGACCCACCAGGAGGCCAGGCCAAGGCCCTCCCACCTCCTGTGCAGACCGTATTTTGGACCTTGATAGAGACTGAGGTCCCAGGCACAGCAGTGGAGCTCTGACCAGGCTGTATGCCTCACCTGCATCAGCACCAGCCCTGAGATGCCCTGTGGCTTCCGTATACACCAGCGCAGGCACGGACACCATGCCCATATCTATGTGGGAGGCCTGTGTCGCTATGGCAACACCAAGACTGAAACCTGCTTCCGCCAGGTCTTCCTCTCCCACAGAAAGCTCCTTCAACTGGGTGCCAGCCCCTACCTCCCAAGCCCCTGCCACTGAGCATGTGTGGCCCACAGGAGGGTCAGGGCCGGCCATGAGGCTCAGACAGGGAGGAGAGAGGCGTGTCTCACAGGACACGTGATGAGTGGGGCCAGGATAAGTGGGTTCCTGGACCCTCACCATCACTCACTTCTCTGTCTCACTCAGTCCCTCAGACAAAGCCACCAGCAGGACTCGAAGCAGAGCCCACCCTACCCTCTCCCAACAGCTGCGAGGTGGCAGCAAAAACACCCCTCTCGTGAGCCCCAGACAGAGGTGAGATCCCGCACAGCCTGGGCCTGGCGCACCATGGGACAGCACCAGGCTGCGTTACACAGGCCCGCAAAGGGGCCGTGGGCACAGGGCTAGGTGGGATCCAGGGCAGCTCCCCTGCAGAGGCTGGGCACAGCAAGGTCCAAGGTGAGGCCCCAGGTTGAGGGTGCCTCCCTCTGTCACCAACCATCATGCACTTCAAATTGAGGCCACAAAACACTCTCTCACATGCCCATGCCCCCTCCGCTCCCACTGCGGCTCCGGCCCCCGAGCCCCTCATGCCATGGCCATGCACCTGAGAGCCCTCCCAGCAGCAGCCTGTGGCCCCTTGTGTCCTGCTCTAGGACTTGGGACCCTTCGGCCAGGACCTTTGGGCCCCACAGTCCAGAGGGGGCATTGGCCATTTAGACAGGCTGGCATCTGGCTCTCTCCTTCCAGGTGTGGCCTGGGGCCTCGGCAGCGGCAGGTGAGGTGGGGACACAGTGTCCTGGCTGGTCAGAGCTTCTCCTGGGTGGGAGGGGGTGGTGCCTGAAGACACGCTGTGGCCTGGCGTTTTGCTCCCATTTGGCTCATGCAGGCGCACAGCCTGACTGTTCTGAGTCGCCCAGCACCTCTCAGTAATCCTTCTCCCTCAGGTGCGCAGGTTGCTTTTGGTCCTCATGACACGGCTCCCACCAGTCCGTCCAGCTGGTACTCAGGACTATTTGCCATCCTCTGAGATGGCCCTTGGGGTGCAGGATTGACTCCTCACCCAACTTGTACTCCAGCTTCCTGGGTCACATGGTCCTGGCACGTCTGAGCCCTAAAGAGCTCAGGCCCACACCCTCTCTCAGCCTGAGACAACACGGTCCCTCCTGCGGCAGGAACACTGCTGTGCGCAGCCTCCCCCGAGCTCCTCTACGCACTTGTTTCCATCACAGTTGGTTGAGGCAAGACCCTCCGCCAGCAAAACAAGGCAGGTCACTGAAGGCTCCGACAACGAGCTGAGTCCTTCGGCCCTGCAGTGTTTGTCGCTGAGGTCTGCGCATTGCTCCTGCTCTGACAGACTCTCTCATAAGGCGTGCCCTGTTAGGCCTGTGAAACCGAAAACTGAGACTCTTTACAGCGCTGCCTGGCGCAGCCGTGCCTCCCAGGTGTCTGCCTGGGCGCCTCTGGGTCCAGATCCCGACAGCAGCTTCTGAAGGCTCCAGTCCAGATGCCCTCCCAGGGCTGCGTGGGTGGCACGACGGCAAGGATCCCCAGGGCCAGCCATCCAGAGGGCCAGGAGGAGCCCCGTTCTCTCCACTAGAAGCGCATCACTAATCACCACTGACACCCACTCTCTGCCCTCTCCCTGTGCCACAGTCACACCTGAGGCAACAGCGTGAGTCTCACATCCTGTGCCCCCCAGTTCCTGGAGGGGAAGCCCTGAGACCCCAAGACGCCAAGAGAGCAGGTGTGAGGTGAAGGACAGAGGCAGTGTGAGCACAGCTGGGGAGTGAACAAGCAGAGGCAGCGATGCAGGAGTGCGGGGGAGGGGCGCCAGGTGTGAGCCCCCCCTCCCCTGGGACGGCCCTCCAGCCACAGCAGAGCAGTACCCACCAGCCTCTCCCTCAGTGGCTCTGGACCTGCCCTAGCTCCATAGGAGAGCATGTCCCCCAGGACCAGGACCAGGTGGTCAGACACAGCCAAGGCACACAGACCCGGCCCCACCCCACACCCAACAGCAGGGAGACCCCAGGACCTGGGAGCCACGGGCCAGCTACGATGCAGGGGCAGGTAAACCCTCTCCAGAATCCTACCCGAGGGCGTTGCTGGCCTGGAGGAGAATGCCGTGCCCGCACAGATGCTGGTCTCCCACCTTCACAGTGACTCCCTGAGATGAGCATAAGCACGGACCCGGGGAGCCCATGCTCTGGGCTCCTGTCGCAGGGAGAAGCCGGCCCTCCCCTCTGGTCCCCAAATACCACAGCCATTGCCAGCAGCACCCGGCTTGCCCCTTGGCAAGGCATACTAAGGCCACAGCAGCCCTGATGGGCGGAGCTCACAGCCAGTGGGTCCACAGCTCACCTGCCCAGGGCTGGGCCACCCCCACAGCCCCGCAGGGGAGGTTCAGTTTTGGGCTCAGGTGAGAAAGGGGAACTTAGAGGAGCCCAGAGACCAAACCAGGGGCTGGAGCTGCAGCCTGGGGGCAGGGGGCTTGGAGGGGTTAGGGCATGGGGCCTGAGATGGAGGTGAATTGGGGAGATCAGAACTATAATGGAGAAGGGGGTGGGACAAGGATTGAAGGTGGGGGAGCAATGAGGGGGATTGAATGTGGAAGGAGGTAGGGGTGGGTGGGGCCTGGGGGATCAGGGATGGAGGTGTGGCCAGAAGTGCAGATGGGACTCAGCCCTGGAGGGGGGGGGGGGTGATGGCCCACTTGGGAGATCCCCTGGCACTGCCCACCCCTCACGCCTGCCTGGCCCCCTGCTCCCTGTGGTCAGTGCAGTCTCTGTGGAGTCGCCCCAGGCACACGGCCTATGGACACACCACTCCTGAGTGCCCTTTGCCTAACTGCCTGTTCCTCCCACACTTTCCCTTGATACTAAATTTTCGTTTTAACAGCAAAGTATCGGTCATTGAAACTTGTATAAAACCACACCTTGGCCCGTTGGCCTTGATCAAGCACTTTAGCCCATGGTCACCTTCACATCCCTCAGAGCTGCTCTGGGAAGGAGAGCAGGGCTGGGGTGCGAGAAGCCACATCCATGTGGGAGGAGCCCACACACACACTGGATTCCCAGGGAACCTCCCTCTGCAAGAGAGAGAGAAGCAGGCTGTTGTTTATGGAGAAACTATTTGTGCTGAATAAAAGGGAACAGCCCCAACACATGAACTAGTCGCATCCCTTCCCGACATTGGGGCAGGGCAGGAGAGCGGGTGGTGACGCAGGAGAGCGAGGACATTGAGGAATTTAGAGGGGGTGGGAGGACCACAAGTGCTAATCCCAGAGAAGCTACCCCTGCAGGAGTCAGAAATGCCACCAGGAGGCGTGCGCCTGGAGGGAGGGGCAAAGGAGACTCAGGCGGGTAGCAGGCAGGCTCACTTGGCACATGCGTAAGTACCTGGGCACAGGGGCACAGGCATGAGTTCATGAGTCTCTGTCTCAGCAAGAAAGCGCCTGGTGGGGCTGGTCCTCAGGGTTCCTGGGCTCAGCCCCACGGGCCAGGGTGCTGCAGCCAGTCAGCAGGTCCTTGCTTCCCAGCTCCTTAAGTCACCTGGCCCGGGCAGAAGCTCAGCTCACAGGTGGAGGCAAAATCATCTTTTCAACATTGCAGGGCTATTTTCAAAGTCACCCGCTCCCGCTTCCACCTGCAGTCTGGGGCAGGGGTGGGAGCTTCTTGGCGACTACACTAGGGAGACACCCCCACTGGTGCCCCCACGGCCCAGACGGTTCTCAAAGTGTCACTCAAGCAGGCCCTGCTAGGCCCCGCCTCTCATCAGTTCAACTACCCTCTCGTTTGGCATCAGAAGTTCAGGCCTCCCCCATAGACACCTGGAGGCTTGGAAATGAGCCAATGGGTCAGTCCCTGCCGGTGCAGAGCAAAACCCATCCCAACTGCCACCCTTTCAAGGCCGACCAGACCCAGTGAGGGTACAGGGGCCTGCCAGCAGCACAGCTAGGGACCTCTGACTTCAAGCAAAGGAGAGACTGAGGGAGGGAGCCCAGGCGGGCACAGGGGCCTACGTATCAAGCAGTCAAGACCCGGTACACAGGGCTGCTTCATGAAAGATGACCAGAGCAGCCTGCAGTGCCCTGCCCCACCCCACAGCCCAAGCCCGCTCTGCACACATAGCCCTGCAGCTGCAGTGCATTAGCTGACTGAGTGTCTGGAGAGAAAGGCTCCTTGAGGGCTGGAGGGACGTGGATGTGGGGGACCCGGAGGTGGCACCAGTGACGCTCAGGCACGTCCATGGCAGCAGCTCCCAGCTCTGGGCCAGTCCCACTGCCTCACGCAGACTGCACGCAGCACAGGGCCCTCGGGTTGCACACACTGCTGTTCCGCCTCCAGGGGCGCCCACCCAGGGCCGCGGGGCAGCAGCAGGAGACACAAAGTCTCACGAATCATGGGTGTGTCCGTGGGCTCTGGCCAGGCTCACTCACTGGTGAGTTCTTTCACACACACGCGCCCAGGAGTGGGTTAGTGTGACTGAGTCCACAAGGCAGTCTTAAGCAATGGATCCCATGATGTCACCAGGCCCTTGTGGTCACAGGAAAGCTCCCAGAGTCTGGTGATACTCAGGGGTTAGGTTGTGCATCAGCCTAGAGAGCAGTGACCTGGGTGAGCTCCGTGTTGGGTGTTGACGGGCTCTGAGGGCTGACGGGCACCATGGGCAGGTCCACGCCTAGTCATGCAGGCCTCGGCACCGTCTCTGAGGCCTTGCAGGCGAAGGCTACATCCTTGGCCATGCTGCGCACACGGTCAGACCCCGGCCCCTCCCGGCGCAGTGCAGACGTGCAGCAGAACTTGCGGAAGCAGGCCTTGAAGTTCTCGTCTAGGAAGGCATAGAGAATAGGGTTGAGGCAGCTGTTGACGTAGCCGAGAGCTGTGCAGAAACGTAGGATGGCAACCGCCGTCTCACTGCCCGGCTGGACTCCCAGGCCTTGGACCAGCACGAAGACCTGGACAGGTGTCCAGCAGCCCACGAACACTGCCACCACCACCAGCACCAGCCGTGTGATGCGCCGCAGGTTCCGGTCCTTCTCCCGGGAGCCCGAGAGCAGGCGGACACCACGCAGCCGCTGGATCATGAGGCTGTAGCAGATGGAGATGATGAGCACAGGGATGATGAAGGAGAAGAGGAAGATGCAGACAGCAAACAGGGGGCCCCAGTAGTCCTGTGGGGCAGGGATCTCCACCAGACACTCGATCTCTGTGGAGAGAGAGCAGGGTGAGGTGGAGCCAGGGAGCATGGCCCTGAGGAGGGGAAACCCCTGACTAACCTTCATCCTCGACCTGTGCTGAGCCCATGATTGCCACAGGGATGCCGACGACAGAGGCCAGGGCCCAGATGGCCACATTGACAGCCTGGGCCTTGCTGGACGTCCGGACGTCGAGGGCGCGGATGGGGTGGCAAATGGCTACATAACGGTCCACGCTCATGGCGGTCAGCGTGAAGGTGCTGGTGAACATGTTGTAATAGTCGATGGCAATGACTATCTTGCACAGGACATTCCCAAATGGCCAGAAGCCCAGGAGCACGTCTGTGCCCTGGAAGGGCAGTGTCAGCAGCACCAAGGTGTCTGCCAGGGCCAGGTTAAAGATGTAAATGTTGGTAGCTGTCTTCATCTTGGTGTGTCTGCAGGGGCACAGGGAGGGGAAAGGACAGCTTCATTTGGCCACTGGCTAGACCTGGGAGCAAAGCAACCAGGAGGGCACACACTCTGAGACTCTTGTGAAAACGCAAGCTCCTGGGCACTGAGCCCAGGGCAAACAGTGTAATAAGCTTCAAGTCCTCTGGCACACAAGAGGGTTCCATCCCTAGGACAGGTCTGCTTGGGAAAAGTGGGTGTGAGGGGTAGCAGAACACACCTGACGTTGCATGGAGTGAAGGGGTGGGGTTGTGAGCGAATGAGCCTTGCCTCCTCCATTGGAGTTTCCCCCAAGACCCTTCATGGATGAAATCCTGTCCCTGCAGCTGCCAGAATTCTCCAGCTTCCCAGACCTCATTGTTGTCCAGCCATCGAGACAGGAAATGGTGATTTGATGGTAGGGGTGCTAATGAGGTCTGATTGTATCCAAGCTACTGGAATAGGACAGGGGAAAGTGTGGGTGTTCCAGAAATATTTGTTGAATGAAGTAATAGTTGTGAATAGGTGGAGGTCGTGGTGATGGAGGTAGCAGGGGAGGTGGAGGTGGAGGTGAAGGTGGAAGTGGAGGTGGAAGTGGAGGCAGCGATGGTGGTGGAGGCAGTGATGGCAGTGGAGGCAGAGGTGGCGGTGGAGGTGGAGGAGAGGCAGAAGTAGTGATGGAGGAGAGGTGGTGATGGAGGTGGAGGTGGAGGTGGTAATGGAGGTGGAGATGGAGGTGAAGGTGGAGG
>PVJC01001050.1:0-102392 GCA_004026665.1 Murina feae
GGGGGGAGGAGGAGGAGGAGGAGGGGGGAGGAAGAGAATTTGCATCTAAGTTGCCAGAAGACAAACATTTCTTTTACTTATTTATGGGTCGTGAGAGGTAGGGGAAAGAATTTCTCAAAGTCAGGCTTATTGATCCCTCTTTCAGTGCATTATCAAGCTAAGATGTGTAGTCACCAAATGCTTCGTACCAGCTCACTTGGCAAGCAATCCTGAGGGATCTCATTTTCACCAAAGAAAGTCAACTCTGAATGTCAAGGTAACGTTGTTAAGCTTGCATGCTGTATTCCCCTGAACTAAATCTAAGATACCACTGTATAAACTTAACCATGGGAAAAAGTTACGGACACTTTTCTAAATTTTTGAAATTATCTATTTGCTTAAGCATGTTTCCTACTCTCAATGTCTTTCTTTTAACCATTCCACATGTGGAAAATTCATTTTGAGATGACAAATTTCTGCAATTAAATGTAGATTGGTTTAATGTATAGTCATTTTATCTTTTTTAAGCAGAAACTGTTTTCCCATTTCTGAACCCAATTTCGAAAGAGCCACAGCACAACTCTTTGTTTTGTTTCATCTTGCTTGCAGCAACTGTTTGGATTGGAGAGTTCCTCACTTGCAACGGAGTTGTTTTTTTCCTCGAGGAGAATATTCTATTTGCTCTTCTTCCACTATCTTCTCCCAAGTGAAGTTGCCCTTCTCTGAGCAACACATCAAACACTTGAAAAAAAGTGTCATTTCATGTTGTTCTTTCTAAAATGAGTTGGGACCTGGGCAGATTCACTCTTGTGCTTGACAAATAATCATTCTTGACTGAGAGGTAGGAGAAAGCTGAAAATGCTTCCAGTAAACGAGTTTAAAATGGGAGGCTGCTGCACTGTGATGTGCAAGTTGTAGAAAAACAACTGTTTCACAGAAAGGCACTTCATAGAGGAAACCAGTGTCGGTAAGCGATACTTAGAGCTCGCACTCATCTCCCCTCACCCCAAATCAGGAGAGCGGGGACACGCTAGAGAAG
The DNA here is from genome assembly GCA_004026665.1 of Murina feae. Classification (NCBI taxonomy): domain Eukaryota; kingdom Metazoa; phylum Chordata; class Mammalia; order Chiroptera; family Vespertilionidae; genus Murina; species Murina feae. Next base: position 1,019 of record PVJC01001050.1, read on the forward strand.
CAGGAACCCTGGTCTCTGGATTTCACAGCAGGCAGAAAGAAACAGCTAATTAATTAACCAGTGGCCTGTTTCTCTTGATGAAATATGCATATCACATAGTCATGGCTGCAGTGAGATTTATGTTAGCCCACAGGAAAAGGGCAGTGACTCCATGACGAGCAAAGCAGTTAGGAGGCCAGGATCAAAGATGACCGACATGAGGAATATCACGTGAACAGGGAAAAAAACAAACAACAACAAAAAAAAAAACAAAGAAAAAGAAACCCTTCCTCCACACCTATTTTTAAAATGGGGAAAAAATTTAATTCATGTCTATAAATTTTTAAGAGAATTGTGTTTTTTTTAATGAGCAACATGAATTCTACAAATAAGCAATACAATGATGTTTATGTATAAAGTAGAAAGAAAAGGCACTGCTCTAATGTCAATAAAAGCAGTAAGAGTGCCTATCTTTTTAATGGCATTTATATGATTTTATGAAATGCCCTTAGTTTATCAGAACTACATGATGTGTGTGTATTTCCAGTCTCCAACACTAAATCTATTTCAACTCCTCAGATAGCTGACAAAAATCTGTATCTCTTAAAGCTCTTTTGATAATTCTGACAGACCATCAGGTTGGAGGACATCTGGTTTAAAGGCTATAACTAGAAGACTGAATCCTTCACACTGCCATGACTCATTCTAACTCCCTGTAGCACAGATTCAGAAATACTGGCTTGTCCCATTAGTGGGACCATTCAATCGATCACTCCGAATAGGTCTTGGCCAAAAGAATCTCCTGGTCCTGTGAAATTATACCACATTCACAGGGCCAGGGAAACTCTAAATATGTATACTTTTCCAACAAGAAAATAGTGAAAATTTGCTATGTAGAAGTACCCTTGTTTCACTAGAATTAACTGGCATTGAGCTATATACTTTCATCAGCCCAACAGGGATTCTTGAAGCTTACAAGGGAGCTCAGTAACATGTTCAGGCAAAAATAGCTTAAAAATAATAATAAACAGCTGGAACTGGTTTGGCTCAGTGGCTAGAGTGTCAGCCTGCAGACTGAAAGGTCCCGGGTTCGATTCCGGTCAAGAGCATGTACCTTGGTTGAGGGCACATCCCCAGGAGGTGTGCAGGAGGCAGCTGATCGATGTTTCTCTCTCATCGGTGTTTCTAACTCTCTATCTCTCTCCCTTCTTCGCTGTAAAAAATCAATAAAATATATTTTTTTAAAAATAAATAATAATAATAATAAACACATTCTTTGGTAAAAGATGAGTGGCGGGGGAGATGAGACAGATTTCAAGGTAAGAAGCAGTGGGCTAAACACTTCTACCCCCAATAAGTGGGGAGAAAAGAGAAAACTAAAACTAATATTTATTATGGTTTGTTTTATGCCAGAGCCTAATTTTATTCTAACCCAGTAAACTCCACCATCTTTTTCAGATTGTGAAGAGAAAAGAAAAGAAAAAGTCCATGAGAGGTTTAAGGTGCTTTACAAAATCACCACTAATAAGCTTTCTCACCTCACTCTGTGAACAGGCAGCTCTGAAGACAGCCCTGAACCTGCTATTCCACACAGGGAATCGCGGATAAAACAGCCCCCTGTGCTCTTCCCAGAGCCACTTTCTCCATCCACAGACAAGACGTAAGAATTTGGATTTTTATGTGCAACATTCAGACAATCTCTTGTAGTCCTGGGAAACCACCTCTGGCAGGGACATTGGCAGGAAAAGAGATTCTTCAAAAGAGAAGAACCAACTTAAATACATTGGAGAAAACTGAAAAAAAATTGGAGAAGCATTCCGTTCTCCTTCTTTAGAATGACTTTCAATCCAAACCTGCAGTGGGGTGGAGAGTAGAGAAAATTTCCAGGATAATGTGATCCCAAAAGGTCTTTCATTATATTATTGGTTAACTCAGATTACCCCAAAATATATGCATGCATTTTCAGCAACTACCTTTTCTGAATTTCATTTGATTTTTTCTACTTCATTAAGCAAATATCCCAGACTACATACCTGATATTTTAAGGAACCAGAAAAATCAAAAATCTCGAAGAATCCATACCTAAGGAATGCTCAAATGAGACAGGCAATATTTAGATGTCTTTACTGACAACATCTATCAGCACATCTAAGTGGTATCCCAACATAATATATTATCTAATCTAATAAAAGAGTAACATACAAATTGACCATCACTCCAAGACACCCATGTAACATCCACCAGCCAAGCTATGCCCACCAGTCAATCAGAGCGGCTGTATGCAAATTAACCCAGCCAAGATGGCGGCCAGCAATCACAGAGCTGGAACAAGCAGGAGGCTTCCATTGCAACTGCCTGACTAGGCTGGCAGGCCTCTGCTCAAGCAACAATGTTTCAATTATAGAAGCCACAGAGCTGAAGCAAACAGGAGGCTTCTGTTGCCTGCCTAGGCCTCAGCTCAAGGCAACAAAGTTTCAATTATAGAAGATAAATAAACCCCAGAAACCTGATTCCAGCCAGCCTCGCTGGGACCTTGGGTCAATGAGAGCTGTGGGCAGACTGAAACCGGCCCTCAGCCCCTCACCCAGGCTGGCCACACCTCCATGGGGTGAGGGTCCCCACTGGGGAGGCTTGGCCAGACTGCAAACAGCCATCAGCCCCTCACCCAGGCTGGCCAAGCATGCCAGCAGGTGGACATCCCCCGAGGGGTCCCAGGCTGCGAGAGGGCACAGGCCGGGCTGAGGGACCCCCCCCCAAGTGCACAAATTTTTGTGCACCGGGCCCCTAGTGTACTTTAATAAAATTGAAAAAAAAATGTTTCATTAATATTTCCTGCATTAAATATAGGTACAAATGTCAGTTGGAGAGTTAGCACATTTCAGAAGCTCTTGAAGCTGACATTGTTGTAGGAAAGATAAAGGCATGTACACAACAACTATAAAATTAGGCAGAAAGTTGTCATGATTAGACAGTTAAAACAAAATGTGAAAATTCCCAAAATAAATTTCTGCCAGTGCAAGGGAAGACTTCTTAAAAGAGGTGGCATTTGAGATTGGTCTTCAAGGGAAAGTAGTATTTCAAAGAACAGGGATGGGATATATCCAGAAGGAAATAACATAGATAAATTTATGAAAATTAAAAATCATAAATTAGAGAAATTAGAAATAGTATTTCAGTTAGGACCTAATCCGAAAAAGTTAGTTGCGAATGAATAAGCTGTGATTATTCCTCCTAATGTGCCTAATGGCTCAATCATAATAGATATTTATTTTTCATTCACATAACAGTTGCCAACAGAAGTTACTAGTGTGGTGGGTATCAGTCCTTCACATGGTAATTCAATGGCCCACAATCCTTCGCCTCATGGCTCTACCATTCCTAAGGGCAGGGAAGAGCAAAATGCAGGTCTGGATTTATACTTCACTGAACTAAGAAGGGCTTTTACACTTTTAAAGACTTGTAAAAAAAAATGTTTGTAATGATAGAAACCATCCCACAAAGCCTAAAATATTTACTCTCTGGCCTTTTCCTCTAAAAGCTTGGCAACTCCTGCCATGGGCTTCATTGTCTTTTGTAAGCACCAGTCACAAAAAGAAAAATTATGTGAAGGGATTTCATCCCTTCCTTAAAACCCTTGCCCCAAAATGACACACATCACTTCTTCTTTACAACTATTGACTAGAACTCAATCACATGGCCACTCCTAATGTCAGAGAAGACTGGGAAGAAAAGGAAACAGGTTTTTGGTGGACAGCTAGCAGTCTGTGAACACCCTGTTAAAGTGTTTAGATTTTCTTTAAAAAGCATAGGGGAACCATGAAAGGGTTTTCACAAGAGCACTGGCAAGATAAAATAACTTAAAAGCATCTGCTACTGAAGCAGTAATAAGCAGCCACCTGCAGGAAACAGAACTCAGGTATCCTCAAGTAAGTGAGGCACTAACACGGATGTAAGTGCTCCTGGAAAATGGCCCAGACCAGTTTTTTAAAATGACCTATCTGTCAATTAAACTATGCAATTAGCATAGTGGTTTTTACTCTCCAGAGAACACAGGCTATAGAGATCAACCAGGAATAAGGATTTATAATAAAAGTAAATTCTTTATGAGATGATATATGAAATATGTCAACAGCTCAGAATAGATTCAAAAATAAATTTCCTTCGGAATAGAAGAACAGAACCTATACCAGTGGAACCACAAGGACCACAGAGGGAATGGTAGGACCTAAGGATTTCTTCACCATGTTGTGTAATAAACACAGGCTTTGAAATCAGAATGAGCTCGGTTCTAGTTTCTACTCTGACACTAACTGAATGACTCAGGAAAAATCACAGTGTCTCTGCACTCAGTTTCCCCATCCATAAAATGAAGGTTCAAAAAAATACCCAAAACCCTATTTTATAAATTATTGTAAGAAGTAATCATAATACACATAAAACAGTTGACCCAGTTCCTGGCACAAAATAAGCCTTCAACAAATTTTAACTGCCATCCTTACTCACTTAAGGCCTCTTATCATGCCCATTTAAGTCTCTTTTGGACAAAAATGAATTCATTTGTATCCTAAAATGGCTTGCTGATGGCGCATAATTTACAAATACATTAAAATCAATGGTTTCAACTTGCCCTTTCATTTCAAACGTATAAAGAAAGAAGCTGGCATTCAAAAGCAATTTCCTTAATTAAAGGAATGGGACATTCAAATTCCCAAACAAGGTTTTAGAGCAATTAAACTGGATCTAGTCTATTATTCATATACCTCTGTGGTTTTCCAAACATCCTTTATCTTTAAACACTTAAACCATGATTCCTGGATGAGGGTTATAGTTACAGCCATTTCCACTATGCGATCCCTGCACTATCACTTAGTAAGGACAGGGAATGAAAGGTGAGGCACACGAAACAAAATAATTCTGTGACCTTCATAAAGTCAATGGTCCACTTATTTTAAAAGTATACATTAGGAACTTCATCATTGAGGCACATAGTAGGCATTCAGTGAAGAACTGCTGCTGCTGAAAGAATCAAGAGTAATGCTCACCTATGGTTTATGAGTAACTATGCCTAAATTCCTCTCTCGTCTACATTCATAGTTGAGATGATCCCCATCTAAAGTTGAGCTCCCTCAGAAGCAGGCCTAAAACAAGAATTTAGGTGCAAATGGTTTAATTTCGAAGCTAGCCCAGAAAGAACCAAGAAGACAGACAGAAAGACAGAGAAAGGGAGGAAGCAAATTAACCAGGTTTTAATGAGCAGGCTACCCCAGCAGGCAACTAGAATTCAGTCCCCGCCAGAAGCCTCTGGGGTGGGGGGTGGGGGGGATGGGGGGTGTAGAACATGCCTCAGGATGAAGAAAATGGAGTATTTGCCCATTTAATCCTTCTGCCACAGGTTGAGGGCTACACTGGAGGGTGCTAACTCCCTGTCATTCTAGCCTGCCCACATAGGCAAAGGACATTTCCAAAGCCCCAGGAAGCCCCTGGTGGTGCTTAAGAGGCATGGGTGAGGCACTAATATGTCTGCTGAAATACCCAAGGAGGTATATAAACATTTAAAAATAAAATGAGCCAAGTACTGTAGCCCGGCCTGTTCAAGAACCAGTAAAGGACCTAGGGTGGACTTGATCAGAATGAACAAAGGAAGAGCAATAGAGGTGAGGTCAAAGGCGGTGGGGTGCAGGGAGCAATTCACGGAGGGCCTTCCTACAGATCACCCCAAGGACTTTGGTTTTTACACGGGGATCTGAACAGAGGAATGACGTTACGTGTCTTACAACTTATCGGGATCACTTTGGTGGCTGTGTTGAGAGGTGACTGACAGGAGTCAAAGGTGGAAGCAGGGGAACCAATAAGGTGGCAACAGACGTTATTCCACTGAAAGAAAATGGCATTTTGTTCCAGGAAGGTAACAGTAGAGTTTGTGAAAATAGTCATATTCTGCATATTTTTTAAAGTGAAAGCCCAGATAATTCTCTGGCAGATCCTATGTGGTAAGGGAAAGAAACAGAGGCATCATAGACCCCGTTCGAAATTCTAGGCCTGAGCACCTGGAAGAACAGGAGTCCTGTCTTTTTTTTCTTTTTTTTTTTTTAATCCTCACCAAGGATATTTTTCCACTGATTTTTAGAGAGAGGAAGAGAGAGGGAAAGACAGAGAGAAACATCGATGTGAGAGAAACACATGGATTGGTTGCCTCCTACACGCGCCCCGACCAGGGCCTGGGCTGGGGAGGAGTCTGCAACCGAGGTACGTGGCCTTGACTGGAATCAAACCCAGAACCCTTCAGTTCACAGACTGATGCTCTATCCACCGAGCCAAACTGGCGAGGATGGGAGTGCCATCTATTGATATGGGAAGGACTGGAGAAGAAGTTCCCACTCAGCATTAGTTGTGAGGTGCCTGTTCAATGTTCAACTGAAAAGTCAAGCATACAGTCAGACATATGGGTCTGGAGACAGAGGACGGGTCCATATTACACATATGATCTGGGTATATCATCGTTAGAGATTATATTAAAGCTGAGACTGGTCGAGGTCATCAAGGGAGAAGCATTCACAGAGAAAAGAAAAGCAATTCAAATAGGAATAAGTTACTGAAAACAGTGTTTGACTGGAAAAATTTTTTTTCCATTTTAAGTCCATTTTTAATGATTAGAGGTGATTTTAGAAAATGTACAATACACATAAAAGCTCAGAGAAGAAAATTTAAATCATCCATAATATCCACTACCCAGATTCAAACACGATCAATATTTGATATATTTGCATAATTAGGATAATACTATACAACTATATTACAATCCCCTTTTTTCACTCAATAGTTCATGAAGTTTTCCAAAATAAACCACCTATGAATATACCATTATTTATTTAACTAATTCTTCACATTGTTGGACCTTTTAAGTATTTCCAGTTTTTCACTCATATGCATAACACTGCAACATTACTTAGGCAAACAAATCTGTTTATGAATCTTCAATTATTCCCTTATAATATACTCCCATAAGTTCAGCAGCCCCCAGAGTTTCTGATTCAGCAGGAATGAGAGGGGCCTGAGAATCTGCATTTCTAACACGTTCTAGGTGACACTGATGCTCTTGGTCCCAGGACCACACTTTGATAAAAATGGACCTAGAAAACCTTCAACCAATGTGGAACAGGAGCAGGTAGGAAATGATTCCTTCCATTTTCCCCATGGACAACGCTGAGGCTCATTCTATGAGATTCCTACAGAATTCCCAGTACAGGCAGAGTTGTCCCAGCTTAGTTTGCTTTATTTCCTTCTTCTAAGCCCCATGCTCCAATTCCTTTGATCTCTTACCAAAATAACTTCCACAAGTCCTTGTTTCATGCTCTACTTTTTGTGACTAGCGTATATTACACAGCACCTACCCATAAACCTCAACACTCAACTTACTCTCCCACAGATTTTAATTTTTCTTGCAATATCTACTTGCTCAGTGTATAACTCACTCCCCTCTAACTTCCACGAGTGCTCTTATTTCCTTATTTTTTCCTAATAGAAAGGGCAACCTAAATTCTGCAAGAATTGCCCTTAATTATGCTTCAAGAGTATTCTTCCTATTTTCATCCTCAATTGAAGACTTCCGAATTCAAATATTCCTCAATAGCATTACCCATATGAATATCAGTTCATCAATATCAACATCCAGGGAAGGATAATTGCTGCCAGAATGTAATGTCCTGGTGACATCTGGGGGCTAGGACATGTCATTTGCGGAGTATGACAGAAGAGCACTCAGTTTGCCCCAAGGAGATTAAGAATAAGAAAGATCCTTACTAAGTCTGAATGTGATCCTTCTTCCCGGGATATCCCTGCCTCCTAGGATTCCTGACCAAAAATGAGTTCTCCTGTGGGATCAAAAGGAGGATTTATTTATACCAAGGCTTTCTGTGGGCACCAATACATCATGAAGAAAACCAGCGGGAAGACTGCCACAACTGAGAAACAGAGAGGAGGCAAAATCAAAAGGAAGTGTCTGACCTAGCAGGCCTGCTGAGAACTTTTACAGCCAGCTGTAAAACTGCTGACATGGAAGAGAAGGACCACAAGCAATCCTGAAGTATGATCCTCTTTTCCTTCTCTAACCAGGATATTTTTGTTAAACAAGTTTGAGTGAAAGAAATAAGATTCATCCAAAAAAAGTCCTGTGCGGCGGGGGTTGGGGGGAGGGATAATGAAGCCTACTGTTGTTTAAGCAAGAAGAGGTGGTGTTAGAAAGCTGAAGGCCTCATTTCCTGGGGGGAGGGAAGAAAGAAGTCTGGGAAGACAATAAGACCAGGGAAGTGTGCAGCTGGGAGGAGGAATTTGAATCCCAGGGACTTAGTAATTTAGAGCATCCTGATATGTCACCTTCCCTTTAACTGTGAATTTTATCTAATTCATATATTACAACAAATCACTGGAAACCCAGGGCATTTGACTTATTCAACTATCAAATTGCAAAAGCCCAGAACTAGGAGAGAAAAGAGGGAGGAGAAAACCATCTGTCATTTTGAATTTTTATGATTTGGTAACAAATCACCTGTGTGGCTCAGTGGTTGGAGTGTTGGCCCATGCACCAAAGGGTTTGATTTCTGATCGGGGCACATAAGCAGGTTGAGGGTTTGCTATCTGGTTGAGGAGGGTGCATGAGGCAACCAATCAATGTTTCTCTCTTGCATCCATGTTTCTCTCTCTCCCTCTCTCTTCCTCTCCCTCTAGAATCAATGGAAAGAAAACATCTCCTCAGGTGAGGATTTTTTAAAAATTGTCCTATATCCAACCTACATCCAAGATCTACAGTAAAAGCTCATGGCTTCAGCCTGAACACTGACAGAAGTGCTGTCCAGTGCACCAAAAGGTGGCAGGTTCAATTCCTTGTCAGGGCAGATGTCCAGGTTGCAGTTCAATCCCTGGTCCTCAGGGAGTATACAAGAGGCAGCCTATCTATGTTTCTCTCTCTCTCTCTCTCTCTCTCTCTCTCTCTCTCTCTCTCTCTCTCTTTCTCTCTCCCTCCCTCCCTCCCTCCCTCCCTCCCTCTTTCTCTGTCTCCTTTTCTTTCTCATTATCCCCTCTTCTCTCTAAAAATGTGTTAAAAAAAGAAAAAGGTCATGGCTTGGGAACAAGATGAGTTGAAGACTTCAACTAAATATCTAGCCCTCTGTGGACTTAACCTTCAACCTCCAAAGACAACAGGGCATAAAATTTGGCAGCAAATGATCCAAAAGTCTTAATGCTGATGTGAAAATGTTCACTTGCTTAATTTAAAACATAGTCTTACTGTGAACATTTCAAGTTTTGTTACCATTCTGGATTTTAATATTTACTGATAAGTATGCAGACAGAGATGCTTTGGGACTTTTTATTACTGCACTGCCTGTTAATGCTTCTGTGTTTAAAAAATCTGCTGATTGCATTCAGGGTACAGTCAATTTGTGCATATTGGATTTAATTTTCTGCTAAGCAAATAAAAATGCCTAAATGCAATTCACAGATCTTCTTTTTGTCAGATATTGTGTATGTGCTTTGACTTCTGGTGCCGTCTGAATGACCCCACACTAAAAAGTTTCATTTTGCATTTCCAAAGTATATACAGAACCCATTAAGTGAAAGAAATGTAAGCCATAATTTATATAGGAAAGAAAATGTTCCAATCATAACCCAATGATTTTATACAACCAATATGTCCCAGCTTCATCACCCTACGACTATAAAATGAGGTCACTCTTTTGTATACTCAAACGATTTAACCAAAATCCTTTTCACATTGCCAGATATCAGCTACCACTCACACTTCCTCCCCCAAATGTCCTTCAGCTGTTTCTGAGAAGGTCCCAGGATGCTGCCTGCAACCTGTGCACTGAGGGACAAGTCCCTACTCTGAGTCTTCCTTCTGGTGTCTATCATTCAACCTCTACTGCCCATGACCTTTTAAATATCGATAAGCATCTGATACAGCCATCCTCTGCCACTTACTGCTGCTGCTCCCAGCCTCATCTGAGGGAACCCAGGTCCTTCTGTCCCCCTCCACAGCAAGGGCAGGCAAAGGCCTCTGCTGAACTCCCCAAAATGTCAACAGATAGTCCGTTAACAAAGCAAAGCTTAGTCAATTCAAGCTTGCATCAGTAAGAGAGAACACCATCTTCACAGAGGCTCAACAGTGTCTTAGTAGGGGGAAACCAGATGTATGGTGTTTATAGGGTCTGGGCTCAAGTAGGTTAAGGTGTGGACTAACTGGAAAAGGGCAAAATCTGTGACCTGATAGTTTGGGATTAGTTGATAGAGAGGAGACGGTCTGAAAGCAAATTTTGATAAGCAAGTTGTTTGCCTTGGTGAGCAGATGGCTGGCTCTGATAAATTGATCAGTGGGAATTTCCTAAAGCAAATAGTCAGGTTATTTATCTTTCACAGGCAAAAGTTTCCTAGAACAAATAATTAAGTGATATTAATATAGGTGGGCTAAAGCCTTATCTATGCCTTGTTGACACCAAAGGACTTAGTTTCTCTCCTCTATTTGGCAGGCCAGATCTTGCCCAACGTCTCAAAGACCAGCTTCCTGCCCCACTCCAGATCTGCTTTACCTGGCCTAGGGCAGACCATTCCCTTCTACCAAAGCCTTTCAGACCCAGCCCTTTCAAAATCTCCAATACATTTCCCCAAATATCACTAAAACCCTTAGATACTTATATAAGAGTACATCAAGGATCTCTACAGAATCAACCCAGCTGGTCCTCAGCCTTGTTTAGGGAAAGAAAAGGATGGAGAAAGGGAAGGGGAGAGGGAGGGAGGAAATTCACACAGAGGCTAAAACAAAACTCCATAAAAATCACCCGTCTAAGAGCAAAACAAAGGTCAAAGGCCTGGCTTTAGAGCCAGCTTTTCTTAGTGAGATGAAAGGCTGGGCCTGGAGAGAAGGAACAAGAAGATGAGGAAAGGGTCAAGGCTACAGGACATCCCTGAAGTGGAAAGATGGGGAGATTCTGTCACAGAGAATTCCAGGGAATGGTAGAGGGTCTTCCAATGCCAAATAGGCCTCCAGCAAGGACACTTCAAGGACAGTTCCCCCCAGCTCCATCTGGGGTCAACCTTGCCACCAAGAGGACTAGATGTCTGGAAGCCCTCCAGACTTAGATACCCCATGTTATGATGTGGGCATGACAAGAAACCCCATTTCTGACTTACTTGGGTATTGAGAGTGCTGGTGGGGAATCTCCCTGTAGGCCAGTGGTTCTCAACCTTCTGGCCCTTTAAATACAGTTCCTCATGTTGTGACCCAACCATAAAATTATTTTCGTTGCTACTTCATAACTGTAATGTTACTACTGTTATGAATCATTTGTATCAAATTAATCCAGCTTCTGCTACTGCCTTAATCTTGAAGAGAGGGCAAACATTTTCAAAATTCATAACCTCAGTCACATCTCAAGGAGTTACATCCCACATTCTGCCCCTGACCAAATAAATTGTTTTGAGATTTAGTCTATTTCAAAGGAAAACCAGACACAATGAATAATGTGATTTTATGTGGTGGCTTCTAACATTAACACAGAATTTTAGATTACCATGGGTTAATTATTTCAGGCTCATTGTAACCCAGAGGTATTTTTGCAATGTGGTTAATTCTAATCTAATATATTCCTGGAAATGTGTTGGACAGTGAATTTTCAAATAGTAAGGGACTTCATTCCATTATTTTAAATGGGAAAAGTAAGAATGTGTTTCCAACCCATTCCAAATCCCCAATCCATTTCCCCAAATATCACTAAAACCCTTAGATATTTATATAACAATACACCAAGGATCTCTACAGAATGCAAACATTTAAAACACCAATTACTGAATATTGAACACAATGAACTCATTAGTGGGTTTTTGTTCACAAGTATTCAACTATTCTAAATAGTATTACATGCAAAATATATTTTTCTAGTCTGCACAAGTATATTTTTACTGTATGAAAAACAGCAATATAGTAAAGATACTAAAGAATACCAAAGCTACTCTCTAAACTGGAGCAGATCAATGGAATAGGAGGTAGAGTGAGCGGTATCACTGTAAATGAAAGGAGGTAAAGGGTCCAATATCAAGCAAAGCTTTTTAAAGGGTAACTTTGGCTCAACCCCACAGGGATGCTATGAGCCCATGTAGTAACACTTCAGAGTTGCTCTAACAAGGAATGAGAGGGCTGGAAAACTAGCACCCTCCACACCCCCCCCCACACACACACACACACAAACACACTTTTAGTCCTTGCTTAGGGGCTGCCTTTGGGGTGAATGATGACTAAATTTCCAGGTATTCCTGTCTATAGTACCAGTTGACAATACATTCAGGCAAAGCAGATTCTGGAAGCCTGAGGGTGGCCCTTCAGTAAAGAGGTGCTGGCTTTTGGTAATGAAAGCACCCGGGCTGAGCACTGCTACATTCACTCCTTACTCTGGTCTCCTTTTTATACAGATGCAGAACTGAACCCTCAAGAGATGAAGCAATCTGTCATATGGTGACTGACAGTTTCAACCAGAACCAACAGGGCTTTTGACTTCCTCCTCTTTTATTTTACTAATTTTATCACCATGTCTGTCTGCAAGGCTTTCATTTCTCTCTACTGGAAATCCTAACTTCTTCCTTTGGTTTTCACTCATAAAAAAGCAATCTACTGACTTACAAAGTTAGGTATCTCAAACTGTCTTTGAAACTAGGCCTGTTGTATCTTATCTTTCTACTCGTTTAACTCTTTTAATTGACTTACCATAACATTTCAGGGGAGCAAAGAATTCAGTTTTATATGTGAAGAAGACTTTCTTATTTTGATACAGTGTTGTTATCAAGGTGTTGGGTTGGCGATTCTGGTTAAAGGAGTTGAGTCAGCTGATGTCTCTGGTATCAGCTGACAGTGACTCCTGGGGCTTATGCTATCACCCCAAGTCCTTTTTTAAGCCTTCGCCTGATAAATCTCTCCCCAGAGCACTACACATTCTCCACCAGACATAACTCTTACTCATTCATCTTTTAAAAATGCTTCCTTTGGGAAGTGTTCCCTGCCTGCCTCCAAGACCAGGTTAAATGGATCTGGTTGCTATAATGGCATGTACTAAGGGACCCTAACATGGAACTTTTCAAACTGTCCTCTAGTTGTCTTCTTGCTTTATCCACCATTTATACCATCAGGTACTGAAAACAATAACTGCCTCATTATTGTATCCACCAGTGTTTGACACATGGTGGGTTGTCTATAAATAACTGTTGAATATATAATCAATGAGAAAATCTCTTCCTAAATCATAATGGATGGCTCAAAGCTCTCAAAGATAGAGAGATGATAGATAGATACATAGATAGATAGATAGATAGATAGATAGATAGATAGATAGATGATAGATAGATAGATCAAAATATATTTTCACAAATATAGAAATGAGCAAAGGGGTTCACATATTAAAATTATCTCCAGCTCACCTTTAACCCTGGTAGGACCGTGGGCACGTATCCTCTTGAATATAGAGGCAATCTCCTTTCCTACCGTCACTAATAACCTGTATAGCTACTGGGAAAGAACTAAGCCCTTGCCCTTTTATATTCCCAAATACAATCCTAATAAAAGTGGATTAAACCAGTACAGTAAAAGAAAAAGTCAATATTACTATTCTGGTCCTACCCTGTCCATGACCACAGGTTTTGCTATACTTAAACACACATAGATTATCCATCATTTCATTTTCATATGGGAATAAATATTTCCAACAATTTAAAACTTATTCTGGATGCAACACTAGACCAAAGATTGTCTTTTTTTATTTTAAATATTTTTTTTCTTTTTCAATTACAGTTAATCATCCTGATAAATCTAGTACCTGTCTGACACCATACACAGTTATTGCAGTATTATTGACTGCATTCCCTATTAATATGCTTACTCTAGCTCTATTACTCTCATGAGATTCTCTTCAGATAGACAAACTTCACTGTGGAACATTGAGTACCATATGGAATGCAATGCATTTATCAAATCACTCGATTGAAAGCCAGTGTTACATGCTCTGGCCGTCACCCTCATGCAATACTTCCCTTTTTAAAATAAAAGCTCCAAGGTGTCACCTTTAATTTCAATTCTGGTCATAAAAGAGCCCAGAGAGTTGAACAAACTCCATTCATAAAATATATCACAGCTAAACTGCTCCCGCGGTGATGAATTTTAGTCTCATAATCAACACAACTCAGGGTGTGTTTAATCACATATGCCCTCTTAGCCTTCTTCTTCCCCAACTGGAAATCCTCGGCTGAGCTCGGCTGGTTGTTTCTGGGCATGGCTCCAGGCTCCATGTGATTCTAAATCTTCTGGGGCCAGTGGGCTTGTTCTTCTCGTGCTGACAGCAGAAGCTCAAGGGCATAACCCAACTGCACCAATTTTTGCTAGCACCCCATTTGCCAAAGCAAGTTACAATGGCTATATGACATGGAAGTATATCAGCCTCACATGGGGTTGGAGAGAAGAGAGTGGCTCTTTGCTAAGCAAAGACCTAATCAACCACAGATAATCTATGTAAAATGTTTGCTATGTCACTGTCAATTGTAAGGTGGGCTTTATACCTTGGTAGTTGAGATAAAGCTGAACCTATAGGGAGGGACTGGTAGTCCATGTTTATAACAATAACAGTAGTAAAACTGATATTATAGGTCAGCATGATCTTATAGGTCATGATATTAATAATTGTTTAGCTTCCCCTCATGAAAAGTCCTTTAATGAATGTCATTTCCTTTAATGTCTTACATTTCTTTGAACCTGGGCCTATTCACACTGTCTCTCTCACTTAACTTTATCACATGTGTTCATACATGGGTTAAAAAGAATAGATCCAATTCAATAGTTTCATTGAGCCCTGAAACACAAATGATTTTTGGACCTTCACCACTAGGAAAGAGATGCAAATAGAGGAAAGTAGAATGATGAAATGACGTAGTTATAATGTACATTAGGGTTCAGCCCACTCTTCTTATTTTACAAATGAAGAAAGTGAAGACCCCAACATTATGTAATGAGTTCTCTGGCCAAAACCAGAATTTGGGTCACTGAAATTTAACATGGCACAAGAACATAGTATCTAAATCTGTGATCAAATAAGTGCCTTCCCCAACACTATTCCTACAAAGTATATAAATTAAGCTTTGTCTTTTAATAACCTTAGTAAAACAGCTCTCAGAGAGAAAAAGATGCAGTGTGGGATAGAAGAACTAGAGAAAGAACCAGAAAGCATGTGCCCTACTCCTCATTCACCCACTTGCTGTCATGGGACCTGTGGTTCACCCTGTTTGACCTCAGCCTTCTCACACTGGGAATGTCACCACTTGCTCTGCCTGTGTCAAGATGGGTTTCCAAGATCAAATTAGCATGTGTGAGAGTTGTATCACAAGACAAAAATGTACTTTATTTCCCTGACCGGTTTGGCTCAGTGGATGGAGTGTTGGCCTGCAGACTGAAGGGTCCCGGGTTCAATTCCAGTCAAGAGCACGTACCTTGGTTGTGGGGACATCCCCAGTAGGGGGTGTGCAGGAGGCAGCTGATCGATGTTTCTCTCTCATCGATGTTTCTAACTCTCTATTCCTCTCCCTTCCTCTCTGTAAAAAAGTCAATCAAATATTTATTTTTTTAAAAATGTACTTTATTGCTGTACACCACCAATAAGACATGCCCTGCCCACCCGGTGTGGCCCAGTGGTTGAACCAGGAAGTCATAGTTTAATTCCCAATCAGGGCACATGTCCAGGTTGCAGGCTTGATCTCCAGTAGGGGGCATGCAGGAGGCAGCTGATCAATAATTCTCTCTCATCATTGATGTTTCTATCTCTCACTCCCTCTTGCTTTTCCCTGAAATCAATAAAAAACATATTTTTAAAAAATAGGGTATGCCTTTTTCTCATGTTGATATAGAATGGGCTAAAGATAGTGGTGAGTTAATAAATATTAAAAGCCTTAGCATTTACCCTCAGGGGAACTACAATGAGGCATTATTATTATAAAATCATCTATATGATGCATAAATTATTACAAGCAAAAAAGAAGCAACCCTAGAAATTTCTGACTTGATAAAGATTCAATTTCACTGCAAAACTATAGAATACTTATTCACATACAGCAAAGATTTACTAAGCTGCTGCTATGGGCAGACACTCTTCCACTAGAATATAGCAGTAAATAAAACAGACCAAAAACACAATTGAAAGTTGCTATTTTGCCAAGAGAGGTCTGCCAATTCAGAGAAAAGCCAATTAATAAATCACTCTGAGTGACTACTAGACACTGTAGGCCAGACGGGTTGATTTTCATTAAAACGAAGTTTTCCAAGGTTGTGACTTTCCCAATTATTTGTTTGTTTTTGTTAATGTCAAAGCGGTATTGATATATTGTGTTAAGGTATATCTGCTTCCAAAGGCCACTGACACTGTGATTGGTTTAAATTAGGCCTAAATAAATGTTGGTCCTAACTAGAGACCATTTGATTATATAAAGGGTACACCAGTGCATTTGCAGCAGATCTGGAAACATAGGTTTCCACACATTTATGGGTGCCCAGAAGGAGACTCATAGGAAGAATCAGTGACAAGATGACTGAAAAATACACCAAGGGAACAGTATATGGAAACTTTTGCAGAAATACTTGATGGAAACTTTGGTATAAGATTCCAGAAAGGAGGAAATAGAAAATGATAATAATTTAGTATTTTTTTTTGTAATTGTAGGTATTGTTATCACTCTTATACACAATAGGGAAGACTGGTTTGAAACCCACCCAGTGAAGTAAAAAGTACATCATAAAATG
Organism: Murina feae; assembly: GCA_004026665.1. Classification (NCBI taxonomy): domain Eukaryota; kingdom Metazoa; phylum Chordata; class Mammalia; order Chiroptera; family Vespertilionidae; genus Murina; species Murina feae. The sequence goes on from PVJC01001050.1 coordinate 17,814, forward strand.
CACTGATTTTGGTGGGGGGCCTTATTCTGCACTGGTACAAGCTGCCAACCCAGAATACGTCCTACCCCCTAATGTACAGGACAAGAGGCTAAAACAGAAATGAAAGGAAAATATAATGTGTTTCCCAAAGACTTGATACTAGGGGTGTTTTTATTTACAGGAGGAAGTGATAATCATTTGTCTTGTACCTAAATATCAAGGCACAATCCTCCATTTTCAGCTTAGAAGTCATTTGCCTCAGCTTGACTCCGGCCTCACTCAGATCTGAACGCACACTTTTTATGCACACTCAGACTCACAGCATTCTAAGCCCCTTCAGAGCACTCATATCACCGAAGGACAATTGCTTGCTTTCTTACCTATGCCCCTTCCAGGGTAGAAGCACCACAAAGCATTTGTGACTTCCATCTTATAAAAGCAAACACTGTAGAGCATATATACAAAGACCTTCTGAGAGCAACTGAAGGTAACAGAATTGAACAACTAAAATCCTTCAAACTGAGCTCCAGGTAGACCAGGAAAGGAATGGGTGGGTAGCCAAACTGTCTGAATTATTATCATCATCCCAGCCCATGGGAAATGATTAAAATTATTGAATGAATATATAATACATGAATGGTTATTTAACTAGAAAAGACAGAATGAATTTTAAGGGTTTATCTAGTCTTAAACTGTGTCCATAATACTCATCACTTTACTAATTCTGATTCCTGTCATAGGCTTTCATCTCTCATAATTATCTCTCTATTCAATCTCAAGAAAAAGGACAATCAATCTTCCTCAATAAGCCCCTTCCTACACAAGTCTAAGAATGGCTATTTCTTGGCTCTTCCTAAAGCCCATCAAAGCTACTCTACAACGCAACACACAGTATTAATAGAATAAAGAACAAAATATATTATTATTTCAATAGATGCAGGAAAAACACTTGACAACATCCAGCACTGTTTAATGATTTTAAAAAACAACAACACACCCGATAAATTAGGAATAGAAAAGAACTTCCTCAACCTAATAAAGGGCATCTAGGAAAAATCCACAGCTAACATTCAACTGCATTTAAGCCCTGGCCAGTGTGACTCAGTTGGTTGAGTGTCCTCCCATGCACTGAGAGGTCACAGGTTCAATTCTCTACTAGGGCACACATCCAGGTTGCCAACTCAGTCCCTGGTAGGGGGGTATGCAGGAGGCAGCCTATCAATGTTTCACTTTCTCCCTCTTCCTTCCTCTCTCTTTCTAAAAATAAATTAAAATATCTTTTTTAAAATGCTTTTAATAGACATCTAATCTAATAAAAGCGTAATATTGAAATTGGCCATCCCTTTGGGACGCCTAAGCCACGCCCACCAGCCAATCAGAGTGACTGTATGCAAATTAACCTAACCAAGATGGAGGCCGCCACTAAAGGAGCTGAGTAAACAGGCAGCGTCCATTGCAGCAGGAGTGAAACTGTTTGCGGGCTGGCTGGCCTTCTCCCGGCTCCAGGCAAGAACATATTTGCAATATTGTCTCAATCATAGAAGCCGCAGGAGCTGAAGCAAAGAGCAGGCCTGGCAGACTACTAAGCACAACACTGTTTCATTATAGAAGCCACGAGCTGAAGCAGAGAGGAGGTTTCATTAATTGCCTAGGCCTCGACTCAAAGGAACAGTGTATCAATTATAGAAGATAAATAAACCCCAGGAACCTGCTTCCAACCAGCCTTGTTGGGACATTGGGTCAATGGGAGCTGTGGGCAGCCTGAAAGCCTGAAAGCACCCCTCAGCCCGTCACCCAGGCTGGCCATGTCCCAATGGGGTGAGGGATCCCACTGGGAGGTTTGTCCAGCCTACAAACAGCCATCAGCCCCTCATCCAAGCTGGCCAGGTATCTCAGTAGGGACCCAAAACCTGAAGGGGCTGTGGGCAGCCTGAAAGTCTGAAAACGGCCCTGAGGCCCACACCCAGGCTGGCCACACCCCAATGGGGTGAGGGATCCTACTGGGGGGCTTGGCCAGCCTGCAAACAGCCATCAGCCCCTCACCCAGGCTGACCACACACGCCAGCAGGTGGACATCCCCATAGGGGTCCCAGACTATAAGACAGCATAGGTCGGGCTGAGGGACCTCCTGAGTGCACAAATTTTTGTGCACCAGGCCCCTAGTATTGGTAATAATAATTTTTGTTATTTTTACCTTAAACATTTTGGCCAATGAGTTCATTTCTCCCCATAGTCACCAAAAAGAAGTAAGGTTTCTTGTAGAAATGACTGATCCCAAGTCTGTGACAGAAAATGTACAAGACGAAACTGGATACTCATAAAGAAATGTTGGGGGTTTCTCAATAACAGGACATATCTGAAAAGTCTGGGAGCCAAACAGAACAGTTTGAGCATACATAAAAATATAGGAGATGTTTTTTAAATAGGAAATATTTTATGCCAATGAACTCAACAACTTAAAGTAGATAAATTCCTTGAAAGAAACCAACTACTCAAAACAAAATGAATAACCTCAATAGTCCTGTATCTATTAAATAAATTGAATCTGCGGTTTAAAATCTCCACAAAGAAAATTCAAGGCCCAGATGACTTCACTAGGGAATTCTGTCAAGCATCTAAGAAACAAATAAAATCAATTCTACACAAATCCTTCCAGAAAAATAGAATAGGAGGGAATTATCTTGCCAACTCAGTTTATGAGGCCAGTATTATCCTGATACAAATATCAGGCAAAAAAATATTACAGAAATATTACAGAAAAGGAAAACTACAGATCATTATTCCTTATAACACAAATGTGCCTCACCAAAATATTAGCAGATTGATCCAGCAAGGGCTAAAATTTCAAGGGCTAAAAATAAGAGCGGGGTAAATTAAGATATTAAAAGAGACTTAAGGCACAAATCAACCAGAGCTTTGTATGGAACATGCGTTGACCTGCAGACTGAAGGGTCTCTGGTTTGATTGAGATCAAGGGCACATGCCTAGGTTGTGGGCTCGATCTCAAGTAGGGGGCATGCCGGAGGCAGTCAATTGATGATTCTCTCTCATCATTGATGTTTCTATCTCTCTCTCTCACTCTCTCTTCCTCTCTGAAATCAATAAATATAAATATATATGTATATTTAAAATATATGTATATTTAAAAATAATAATAATAAATAAAAACAACCATAAGCCTGCTGAGCTATAGATTTTTTTCCCTCAATTTTGAAAGGAAGCTTTTGAGGTCAAAGCTCCAAACATATGCCCTTCCTCCCAGTGGCTTATTATGAAAAGAGTTTAAAACTCCATATTTTAAAGTGTTTTTACATTATAGTGTTAAATTAAGGCTTATTTTCTTATTGATAACCTTCTTCCGAGGCAAATAATTTTGTGATTTTTTTTCTTTAGTACTAGATGTCAGGCACTCTGCAAAGTTGAAGAGATATAAAGTTGAAAATAATATAAAGAGCATCTTTCTTTTTAGTATCTACTCCGTAACGAACACTATGATGCCCACCATTTCATTGGGAGGTATTATTATCTTCAATTTGTAAATGAGAAACAGGTTTAGTAACTTGATTTGTGGCCTAACATAAGCATCACTGTTTACATAACTCATTTCTAAGGGTAGGTAGGATGCCAGATAAGTTTGTTGGGTTTCTTTCCATACCATGGGTCAGCAGGGTTTATCTAGTAAAAGGCCAGTCAGTAAATATTTTAAGCTTTGCAGACCATGTGTCACATAGTCTTCTTTGTTTTGTTTTGCTTTGTTTACACTTTAAAAAAAAAAAAAAATTCTTTGCTTTCAGATATAAAAGCAGGTCCATGGGCCACAGTTTGCCAACACCTGCACTAGACTATGATATATTTCATTTTAATCTACTTATATTATCTCACTTAAGTCAAAAGCATTGAAAGACTATACTACTCAGTATTAATCCTAGTAGAGACAAATCATAAGTATTTTGTATGTTTGCCATCTGATCACTGCTCTTCCCTGAAGTTTACTAGCAGACTGAGAATGTTAGAAGCAAAGTAACAGCAAATAGTAACCTAAGAGCATGAGCTTTGCAATTGTTTTGTCCAGAAATAAATGTGCATATATTACTTCTAAAACAACTTCATTCATTCTAGGGATGCAACAACAGATCATTTTTAAAAATAATAAAAAAGATCAACATAATAAAGCATGTTTGTCTTCACAAGAGAGACAGGAAGATGGGAATCAGTACTTCTTATTCAGGTGCTCTTGAAGCAAGAAACTAAGTCAAGATTATTTTTAAGCTCCTCTACTGGGCTGATCACATTAAACTAAAATGTGTTCTAAACTGAAACAGATGTTGCAAAATGAAATGTAATGTTTTCCTTACAGCCCCCCCCCCCCCCACGATCTTCTGTCCTGGTCCCTCAATGCCCTCAGAGGTCTCGCGCACCCACAGGGGGATCTGGATTGCCTGGCAGGGATACAAAAAGAAGTAAATAGTGTCTGGGGCTTTCGTTTCTAAATCAATTTTAAAATTCATAACAGAGATAGCAGTCTGAAGACCAAAGCATTTTATTTTTAAGTCAGGCTTCTTGAGAGAACAACAATTTGAAAAATCCAATGTGATAAGACCCAAAGTAAGCATGGCCTAGAGTTTATGCCCTAAGCAAGTGATTGGAAGGAGCAGAGAACAGGGCACAGATGAAAGTAGATAAAGGTTGCTTGAGTTGCAGCGGGGAAGAGAAATGGAGGGCCAGCTACCAAGGACAGTGGTGAGGCTAGAAAGGGTCTTAGAGAGAAGAGGGGAATGAGTTACAGACTCTGCCTGCACAGGCACGTCCTTTTCACACGGATGAAGAATGAGCCCAGCCCGGCGCCAGCAGGCAGTGCACCCCATTAGTGTGCCAAGAACTGCTCCGTGTGCACCTGCTTTTGAGAGTGGCCCCCAGGTCCTTTGTTGATCACCCATCACAAACAATGCCCATCCTTCTACATACATATGCAAATAGTTGCCTCTTTGTTTTCATGTACCATATAATATGGGCATATGATAATTTCTTTAGCCTCGATGATGGGGCATGTAGGTTATTTTCCGACTTTGATTGTTATAAGCAATGCTGCAATGAAAAACTTAGTGCGTAAAGTCACCTCCTACGTTTATACCTATAGAGTAAATCCCTGGAATTGAAATTTAAAAACAAAAACAAGAACAAAACAATGCTCAGCGAAGCCCTGAGAGTTGGCTCCACACAGTTCAAAAAACAAGGTAGGACTGAAACCAGCATAAGACCCCCCCCTCCTCACTCCCTCCACACACACTACTCTCCAGCAAAGACAGTATTAAAACCCTAACTCTAGGTGCCATGAGACACCTGAGGTTCAGAGAGTGTTACCTACTCAAGGACACCCTGCTAGCAAGTGACGAAGCTGGGATTCAAGCCCAGGTTGGTCTTGCTCCAAAGCTGCTGTTCCTAAATGTACCGTTATACTGCCTCTCAAAATTCATTTTGGACCTAGATTTTTTTATAGCACTTCTTAAAATGACAGTCCATCTGTCTAGATAAGCATAAGAGCAATAAGAAATTTCATTTGTATTCCCAATGACACACAAGGTTCCTCATAGACATCCCTAAGTACACCAGGTTCCTTATGTATGTTGCCTTGCCTAACGAACCCCCACAACCACCTGCAGAGTAAACAGTGTCGAGATGGGCCCTGGATACTCGGACAGATTAATTAATTTAACCAAGGTCAGTAAGTAAGTAGCAGAATCAGGAGTCAAGCCCGCATCTGGCTGATGCCAAAAGGGTTGCTCTTTTTCACTACAGCAAATTTACAGACATGTCTATAGAATATATGAAAATAAATTGCACTGCATTTTTCAATTTGCCATTTATTTCTTGTAAAATAAACTGTCTACTCAAACAAATTTCTGTCCATTGCCCTTCAATTTTTTTGACCTGCAGCTAAACATAAATTTCTGTTCTGCTTACAATACTGATCCTGGGGGAGTTAGATGGGATCAGGCAGTTTAGGGTAAGGGAAGATGGCAGATTAAGAGGAGATGAGGCAGATGGTCAGGATGTGAGCAAGATGGGCGGAGAGCTGCACTTTCCCCTGAACCCAAGAGTGGGAACTAAAAGGGAAGATGAGGGGAGAAGGAGATTGGCTGGTGTATTTTTTTTTAAGAGGCAATAGAAGGCAAGTGCAGGAAATTTAAACCCCTAGACTAGTGAGCTTCTGCGGCAATTCTTTTCTGGGTCCCTCTCATATGCCAAGAGCTTTGTTACTTTCGCTGTAATAAACTTCACTTCCCTTTGCTTATCCTTCCCTTTGTTGACCCCTCCCTTCATTCATCAACTTCTGGAGACAAGGAACCCAACAGCTCACACTCATGTCTCAATCCTTTACAAATAACATGTCTTATTAAATTAGATTCCTGACCTTAAATATTTATTTACACTCAATTCCTAGCACAGGATTCAGGTACATAAATAATGAAAGAAAAAAGAAAGCAAGAAGGGTGTCAGGGCAAGAAAAAAAAAAAGTAAATATTTGAAATTAGGAATAAAAGGAATTATAAATATCTGCCTAGAATGAATAGACTTCAAAAAAAATAATGTCTTAGGATGTCACAATAAATGTGCAGTATCTTTTTGTAAGTGAAATCCTCTATACTACCTTTTTTTTCAATACCAGTTAGTGTTAACCATGGCAGACTTAACTCTGGCTTGTCAATTTCAAGACCAAGTGCAATGATCTCTAGAAATTGCCTGTTGAATGTGAACCAGCCTTCAACAGCTCCTCCAAGTGGCCACACATCTAAAGAACTGCAAAACTTCCCAGCTGGGGTTCAGTTTTGCTCAATAGATCTGAAAGTTGTTTTTTTGTGTCTGTTTTTAAAGAATGGTCCTTGGGACTATTTACCATTATTCCTTTGTTAAATGGCAACTTATTTTTGAAATAGGAATATTTCCTCTTGAGCAATGATACACGCAAGTTATGAACACACTGTTAATGAGCTGCCACACTTTTTAAAGATTCACTAGTTTATAATGTGTGTTGTTTCTCGGCCAAAGCCACAAAATATTCACCACGATAACATGTATGGGCCAGGATCCGGCAGAAAGAACCTACATTCTTCCCCAGGACAAGAGGAAACACATTTCCTCTATGTGGATCCATTGAATCGACTTAACCAGATCTTCACAAAACCCTGACTACTAATCCAGTGCAAACAGCAGAAAGTAGCATTCACTCTGGCAAAATCACTTAGCAAACTGCTTATCTGGCAGGGACTTTAAATCACCCCCTCAGGGTCATTTGCCTTTTACCTTTTGGATGAATCTGCTCATGTCAACACCAGGGAAAGTTTTATTTCCTATTTCAGTGCCTCCGTGTTCACTGTAGGTGACTTCACTTCAGCTCCTGTGCTGCCCCTCCCACGTCATGCCAGTCTACACCTCACCCTGAATCCATGGATTCTGTTCTCTGGTATAATCTACATCAGTCCCTATCCTAATCCCACACTGGCCATGGGTGTTTGTTATTATAAGTTTAAGCAGCTTTGCCTCCCAGAATACTGAGATGTTTACAGAGACCTTTAAAAACTGAAGTGTTCATTAGAAATCACCAACACATGCTGACTCAAGGATCAGAGTGTTTTAAAAATCACCACTAACATGAGAGGGGCAGAAGCTGATACAAGTCAACAGACTGTATTTTTAGCGTGGTATTCAGCAGCCACCTCTACTGCTTCTTCCTCAGGAAACTAAATTACAGTGGAGATAGCCACATAAGCCAACAATTATCATATCGTGTGCTAAGTATTTAAAAATTAAAGTTATTGAACTTATATCTTGGGATCAGGCTGGACAGGAGGAGAAAACAAGGTAGAAGTTTCAGAGAAAATATTTCCAAAAAAAAAGACATGTGAGCTTAATCTCTGTCTCAGCCCTGGCCAGGTAGCTCAGTTAATCAGAGCATCGTCCTCATATGCTAAGGTTATCGGTTGATCCTCAGTCAGGGCACATACAAGAATCAACCAATGAATTCATACATAGCAACAAATCTCTCTCAATCTCTCTCTCTCTCTCTCTCTCTCTCTCTCTCTCTCTCTCTCTCTCTCTCTGTCTCTCTCTCTCCCTCCCTCCCTCCCTCCCTCTCTCTTCCTCCATGTCTTCTCTCTTTCTAAAAAATCAATAAATAAAAATTTTTAAAAGAAATCATAGTTCAGAAAACCTACGTCCTTCCAAATTCAATTCAATTTTAACTTCAGTTTGGTATGCACATTCAAACCTCAAACCCATTATCCCAGAAACCTACTGTACAATGGACCCAAGTTGAAAGATTTGCCCAAACTAGAAAGTTGTCTTCCCTGGTATATTTCCTGAATCTGAAATTTTCTCACTTCTGTTCAACCTGCTTTTGCAGACAACAAACCAGAAAATAACTCTATCTGGGTGAACAAATGCTCGGGATTATTAAAACACTGTAGAGGCTGCTGATGAATGGAGATTCATAGAGTAGATCCTGCCTCTGATGTTGTCAGCCCTGTGTTCCAAGAGCTGGTTAAATACCCAGTGTAGGTTCACCAGCCAACTGACTTCCTGTCACCTCTGTTCCTTCCATTCAAGTTCAGAGACGGACCTCAAGGGAGTCTCTCATCATAAAAAGTGATCAAAAGCACATCTTTTATTTTTCTGTTCTTATATCTTTTCAGTGAAAGAATATTGGAAAATTGTCAGAGTTCAAGGTTTTATAAAGGTGGGCATAACAGATGTCAGTGTTAACAAGCTTCTTCAATTAAAATAACTGCTAGATGTCAACGTCTAAATCTTCTAATCCAACAGTCCAAAGGATATGCTACTAAGTGTTCAGTTAAGCTTTATTTGACCACCAGGGAATTTCTGATATGTATACAGTGGTTTTCTCCATTTTCACTGGACAAGTTGAGAAACAAAGAAAATTATACTTTAACATTCCATTGCTCCCCATAAACCCCTGCAAATATACTCTGAATTTATGCCTGTTCTCAGATTAACTAGGAAAATAGAGGACATATACTACACAGAAAGGCCTGGAGATGTTTATTCTGATGTCATATGTATAAAAACAAACAAAAGCACAATGTTAAAATGAGACATTAACAAAAATTATTTATTTATAAGATGATCTCTAACTAAGCAAAGGAAGGAAATGTAATAAATCATTTGGAGTTAGGCAGAAATATGTCATTTTGGAAAAGCATTAAGCTGGATAGTTAAGCAACTCCAGAACTTAAAACTGGATAAAATTACCTCTAAGAAGTTGAGTCCAATGGTTTAATGCTATAAACCATGAATTTCTCCTAGGACTGTATTCAAAGTGATTTTATGGCTCCAATCTGGATTCACTTGGAGGAAAGTGAAGAAAGACTCAAGGCTTATCTGATGTGATTTTTTCTACTAATGAAACTTTTGTGATTTCATCACAAAAATGTAAGATACTTACTTTGAAATTGAAAATGATGCATGCAGGGAAAACAGCATGAAAATCAGCAGAACTTCTGCTTTAACACACAAATTCAAGGTATCCAATTTACGTAAGATTATGAATCTGAATTGGGGTTGATAAAATTTGCCTTCTGTGAAAAATATGAACGCTGACCTGAGAGTGCCCTGTAATTTCATACCTACTTAATGTGTGACTTTAAAACATCTAATCACGGACTATTGGAGTTACTAGAAAGTTTAATCATGTCTTCCATCCTTCAAAAACAGAAAGAAACCGAGATCTAGAGAGGCCCATCAAGTCTCTATTATTAGCTTTCTCCTTCACTCCTCCTCTTCCAATTACTCCTCAACTCACAACCTAATGGGAGATCTACCTCCCCGAGCCCACCCTCACCACAGAAATTCATCCCCAACAACATGAGTGCATATTCTGTTTTGAAAGTTCTCTTCCCTTTACTCAACACAACAGTCCTCAGATTTCCTTACTCTTTCTGAAACTTTTGCCTTAGAATGCTCTCTTTTTCTATTTTCACCTTAAATGTTTATTGTCAGAGCTCTGTCACAAATCATCTTCTCTTCTCCTTCCACATATTGGCCTCCAGGAAAAGTCAATTCTTCCCAGGATTGATAATCCCCAAATTTCTATTTTTACCCCAGACCCTTCTCCAAAGCACCAGGCCCAGGTCTCTCACTGCCAACTTGAACTTCTGCCTGCATAACCCACAGACTTAAGCTCCACATGTCCCCAACTGATGCTCTTCTTCCCTCCACCTGAAATCCACTCTTTCTTTGGGGTTCCCTCAATTGCAGAATGCCATTCTAGTTGTTCCAGCCAGAAACCTACATGTCATTCTAAATTCCACCCTCTCTTCTTCAAACTGAACATTTACTGAATTGATGTCTTCTAGATCTTACTTACAAAATGTTTCTCTGCTCTGTCCACTTCTCCCCATCTCACCTGCCTCCATCCTAGCCCAAGCCACTACATTCGCCTCCTAACCAGAGTCCTTCAATACAAGTCCTTCCCCAGCATGTTTTCTCCAGAGCAAACAAAATGATCTTTCTCCTGATTTCATTGCTAAAATTCTTAACATATCCTCGATGTTCTAAAAAGAATCCTAAATTCTAAAAGGAGTGTCAGGACCCTCCTGTCTTGCTTCCTCATACTTTCCAGCAGACACAAATGTCTTCCTCAGTGGTTCTTAAATGCAGCTTTTCTTATTCATCAGGTTCCCCTGGGAAACCTTAAAAGTGCATATCTCTAAATACTTGCAAATGCACACCTACTAACACACCAACACACCCTAAAATTCAGTTATGGGCTATAACATGGCCTGTTTCTCTCGCTTCCATGCCTTTACTTCCTACTAGTTCTGCCATCTCACCAGGATTGAGCTGTTAATTTCTGTGCATCTGCCAAAGAACCAGGAAAATAATTACTGTTGATAGAAACACAGTCACTATTTTTGTGTTCCCTTCTAATACTTATCTGGATGCCCAAGTTCTACAAAACAGACCTTTCCACAGAAGGAAGCTTTTGCCAAAGGAAACATCTGACATCTTTTTAAAAATCTGAAAGTGCCGCAGAGAAGGACTAGAGAGAAGATGAGAGAAGCAGCATCTGTACTTCTGACAATTTCTCATCCATGCCCTGCCAGCATCAGTCCCGAAGTCACAATTAACCAACCTCAAATTGCCGATGGCTTGCCAAGTAACTCAGGGGATGGAGGGAGGTGGAGAACAGTTGTTAAAGAAAATTACACCAATAGTTCTAAAGGATAACAGATACTTTTCAGAATCACTGAGAAAAGTTTTATAATAAGGGTGGTCTAGCTCTGGCTGGTGTTCTCAGTGGCTAGAGCATCAGCCCATGCACTGAAGGGTAGCAAGTTCAATTCCTGGTCAAGGGCACATATCTCAATGGCAGAGTTTGATCCCCAGCCTTGGTTGGGGCATGTGCAACCAATCAATGTGTCTCTCTCACATCCATCTCTCTCTCTCTCTCTCTCTCTCTCTCTCTCTCTCTCTCTCTCTCTCTTCCCCCCCCCCACCTCTCCCCTCTCCTCTCCTTCACCTCCCTCTCTTTGACTCTCTCAAAAAAAATTTTTTTAATGGAAAAAACAACCTGAGGTGAGGATCAACAACAGCAACAAATATATATATATAAACATATATAAACATATATAAACATATATAAACATATATAAACATATATATATATATATATATATATATATGGCCTAGTAGGATCCCTGGTGCCCCTGACTCAGTGGGTTCTAGATGATACTGGAGCATGCATGTTTTGAAAGCCTCAGAGGTAGTTCTGATGCACAAAATATTAAGAGTCACAGAGGTACCCATTGGCAATTAACTCCTAGAGAATCTAATCTAATAAAAGAATAATATGCAAATTGGTGTCACTCTGCTACACCTAAGCCATAGCCACCAGCCAATCGGCACACCCACCAACCAATCAGAGCGACTATATGCGAATTAACCCAGCCAAGATAGTGGCCAGCAGCTACAGAGTTGGAACAAGCAGGAGGCTTGCCCCAGCAATGCAGGAAGCTAAGGTTCCTGTCTGCCTAGGCCAGCTGTGACCTCCCCTCAAGGCAACAAAGTTTCAATTATAGAAGATAAATAAACCTCAGATACCTGCTTCCAGCCTTGGGCTCAAGGAAGCGCTATGAGCCTGGGTTGTCAGGGGCAACCCAACCTGGGCTCCGGTTAAAGCAACAAAGTTTCAACATTAGAAGTTAAATAAACTCAGATACCAGCTTCCAGCCAGACTCGCTGCAAACAGCCATCAGCCCCTCACCCAGGCTGGCCAGGCACCCCAGGGAGGGACACCCACCTTCAAGGGGCTGTAGCCAGCCTGCAAACAGCCATCAGCCACTCACTTAGGCTGGCCAAGCACCCCAGCAGGAACCCCCTCCCTGAAGGGGCTGTAGCCAGCCTGCAAACAGCCATAAGCCACTCACTTAGGCTGGCCAAGCACCCCAGCAGGAACCCCCTCCCTGAAGGGGATGTGGCCAGCCTGAAAACGGCCCTCAGTCCCTCACTCAGACTGGCCAGGCACCCCAGGGAGGGACACCCACCTTGAAGGGGCTGTGGCCAGCCTGCAAACAGTCATCAGCCACTCACTCAGGCTGGCCAGGGAACCCAGCGGGACCCCCACCCTGATCCAGGACACCCTTCAGGGCAAACCAGCTGGCCCCCATCCATGCACTAGGCCTCTATCCTGTATAATAAAAGAGTAATATGCAAATTGACCCTAACAGCAGAACCACTGGGAATGACTGGTCAATATGACACACATTGACCACCAGGGGGCAGACACTCAGTGCAGGAGCTGCCCCCTGGGGGTCAGTGTGCTCCCACAGAGGGAACTCTGCTCAGCCACAAGCCAGGCTGCCATCTGCCAGCACAGCAGTGGTGACGAGAGCCTCTCCCGCCTCCTCAGCAGAGCTAAGAATGTCCAACTGCAGTTTAGGCCTGCTCCCCGCTGGCAAGTGGACATCCCCTAAGGGCCCCCAGGCTGCCAGAGGGATGTCTGGCTGCCAGCTTAGGCCCGATTGCCCAGGGAGTGGGCCTAAGCCAGCAGGTGGACATCTCCGGAGGGGTCCCAGATTGCTAGAGCACACAGGCCAGGCTGAGGGACCCCCCCTCCCCCGAGTGCACAAATTTTTGTGCACCAGGCATCATCTAGTGAGTTTATAATTCTGGAAGACTTTCAAGAGTTTCAAAAAATATCAAGATGCCAGTATGTAACTCTGTTGGATGGTGAGGAGCGGGGAGGCAGGAGCAAGGGGTTGCAGCACGAGGTTGTTACAGAATCCATGCAAAGAAAAGGGAGAGAAAGAAAATAAATCAAGATGATAACTATCCTTGTTTCTGATAACATGACAGGCTATTCTCTTATTCTTTTTTGAAGTATGCCAGTATTTAAACAATGTAGGTTGTAAGAAATGTTGAGGTGTTCCTCAAATATTTTAAGAAAGTTACTTTCATAGTGCAAGTCTCAGGACTCGTGTATTTGCCATCAAATTCTTGTTCTGCCACTTATTAATTGCTCACTTCTTTTATAACTCGTTTCCTCTAGGATAACCTTTGCTGGGTGGCTCAGTTGGTGGGACATCATCCTATACACTAAAAGGATGTGGGTTTGATTCCCCATTAGGGCATATGCCTCGGTTGTGGGTTGGATCCCCAGTTGCAGCGCATATGGGAGGCAGCTGATGGGTGTTTCTCTCTCAGTCTTTCTCATCCTTCCTCTCTCTAGAAATCAATGAACATATCTCCAGGGAGGATTTTTTTTTTTAATTGGGATAACAGCCCTAACCGGTTTGGCTCGCTGATAGAGCATCAACCTGTGGACTGAAACGTCCAAGGTTTGATTTCGGTCAAGGGCATGTACCTTGGTTGTGGGCACATCCCCAGTAGGAGGTGTGCAGGAGGCAGCTGATCGATGTTTCTAACTCTCTATTCCTCTCCCTTCCTCTCTGTAAAAAATCAATAAATTTTTTTTAAAAAAATTGGGATAACCATTAAGTAGGAAAAGGGAAAAGGAAAGTTCTCTGGTGAATCAAATTGGCCCAGGGTTGTCTACAGAAGAATGGTGACTTATTGGGAAGGGAGAAAAGAGTGGTGGGCAAACAGAAGTGTAGACAGATAAAAGCACTTTTGGGGGAATGTTAAAATGTACTCTGTGATTGTGCAGGTGCCAAAACTAAAGACAAATATAAACAAATAAAAGCCATGTAAACCGCCCTAGACCTTAACTCTCTGGCTTATGCTAATGGTTGTGCCATGCCACCAGCCATGTCTCAGTCCCTGGCACAGAGTTAGTGTGACAAGACAAAACAGAGAGTGAAAAATGGAAATGTTTTCCAATTTAAGAACATCAATCAGATAGATGCTCAGATTTCAGCAGAAGGAGTTACCTAAGCAGCCAGACATATCAAAATGCTAAATGGGACCTAGAGAACTTTGGTATGAAACACATCAATAGTGATGTATTACAAACAGACAAGCATACATTAAGTTTGGACTGACGACCAAAAAATAAATAAAAATAAAGAAGCTGGGCCCTGACTGGTTTGGCTCAGTGGATAGAGCATTGGCCTGAGGACTCAAAAAATCCAGGTTAGATTCCGGTCAAGGGCATGTACCTTGGTTGCGTTACATCCCCAGTGGGTGGCGTGCAGGAGGCAGCTGATCGATGTTTCTCTCTATCGATGTTTCTGACTCTCTATCTCTCTCCCTTTCTCTCTGTAAAAAAATCAATGGAATATATTTTTTTAAACAAAAAGAAGCTGGGAAAGATGGTTAAAATTCAGCAGTTGGTACTGAGCTTTGATTATTTTCATCCTAACTTGTATCAAACTGGTCAGATGTGAAGAAAATTATTTCACATGTATATAAAGCTTCCAGAACATGCAAAAAATTCAAAAAATTTTCTATATTCCTTATCACATTATTTATTCATCTAGTGACCAACTTCCCTGTAGAATAAACTATTATCCTTCTATCTTTAAAAAATAAAACGCAATACCAGTTTATGGCATGGAAATTCCAAAGACTCTTCAATGCCCCTCCTGATACATTAGCAACTCTCATCTGTAGTGCTGGCTTCTGACTGCATTAAGCCCCAAAGACTGTACACACTTATTTCTTCTTGTCTGACAGAGGAGAAAATAGAGAATGAGGATCACAATCTTCCACATAATAGTCCTCTAATATGTAGACAGAGCCAGTCATTGAGGCAGCCACCCAACAAATAAAAGCACAAGAGACAAAGTCTTGATCTTTTGCCTTATTCATGTCATCTGTGGAAAGTTGGTACAGTTCAGGACCCTATGCTTCCCTGGGGCTACTTAAAAGTAGTGTTTCATATACATTATGCTGAACACCTCTGTGGTATTGGGGTTATCTACTTAGCACCCCTCTCTCCTAGGAACTGTTTCTCTCCCCATCAGCATAATAAAACACAAAGCTGCTCTCTTCATGGAAGGTCACTTCAACAACTGGCTCCAGAAGCAGCTGGCTAGGCAAACTGAGCTAATAAAAGAACAAAAAACTTGAGAGCAGTCTCTCTCTTGCTCTGAATCTTCTGGTTTCTCATTACATGAGATGAGCCTGTGGGGATTAAGAAGCTGAAGTAAGAAGCAGAAGTAGGAACCTAGCAGCATTCAAGTAAGTCCCTGGCTCCAGCTGCCTGAGGTCCAGCTGCACCCCTGCTCTTCCCAAGGCTTTGCTGGTCAGGTCTTCTTTTGACTCTGTGAGACACCCCCATTATCTTTCTGCTGCTGCTATTGTTGTTGAACTCAGCCAGAGTCCATTCCAGCCACAGATGCATACATCCTAAAGAACCCTAACTTATACGTCATAGTTCAGTTTACTGTCTTAGCAGTTATTTAAGTGAAAAATATATCACGCAAGAATCACTTAGTCCAACACTACTTTAATCTTCTAGAGGTATTTCCAACACCCAACCAAGTGCGTCAGTAGTACTCAATATGACTTGCCTTCTCCAATGCAATCTAATGGCTGAAAAACTAAACTCTGAGGCCAGACATCCTAGCTTCGAATTCCAGCTCCACTCATATAGCAGATTCTGTGATATGCCAACCAAATGCCCCTTCAGAACTGAAAGGTTCATTCCTCCAGCTCTTGGGAGTGTGACCAGCAGACTGCTCTACAGGAAGTCTTCCGCTGCAGGGGCCTGACTCACATCCTGGGTCACAACTCCTTTGCAGGGACAACTTGCATGATGTAGAGGAAAGGTCCATGTCCCTCATCCCAGTTCTGGAAAATGATGCAGGGCCATCTTTACTCCACAGCTCCCCATGGGGTTGGCAGAAGCGGGACTGAGACCGCATCACAGCCAATTGCACTTTCCCATCTGCCCAATCCTGCTTCCTTCTCTGCCTCCTGGGTGTTGACTCTGGGAGCGCTCCCGAATGCATTTTCTGAGTGCAAATCTCCATGCCAGAATCAGCTTCCTGGAGCACTCAATCACCTGCAGCAAGATCTTGCAAATTTCTCAACTTCTCTGTACTTCAGTGTCCTCCTCTATAAAATGGGGGATCATGGGATGGCCTACTTCACCGTAATATTACAAAGTTTAAATGAGTTACTTTATGTAACGTGCTTAGAACAGAACAGCATCTGGTATATGGTAAGTGCTATTTAATTCTCAGTTACTCTTATATTTAACACACAGTAGCATATTGACTCTTATTTCACTTTATACAAATTACATTGATTATTAAGATTAGACAAGTTCCAAGGGACCCTAATTTTGAACACAAACAAGTTCAGGTTTATAAGGTCCATGAATCAAACACTTTCTTTCTGCCTTAGTTCATTAAGAATCCAAGTACATAGGCCCTTAGGGCTCGCGGAGGGAGATTCATCTATCGTCTGGATCTTGTGCCTGAGAAAGGGCGATGGGGGTTAGCCATGGAGCCTGATTTTTGCCAATCTGTTGTTTTCCTAAGTGGTGCTTTGTGCCCAGAGGTGCTGGTGATGAGTGCGTTGCTATAAAACGAGACATAAAACATGTGAAATGGAACCTAACTCATAAATAGAAAAAACTGTAGCAGCAGGTTAGACTTTATGGCTCTAATTTGTCTTAAATTGACACATACCATTGCTCTTGGCATCACGTGGAGTGGTGCATGCAAATCAAAGCTAAATGTGTGACCAGATAATTAAATTTAGTTCTATAGTGAGGTCAATATTGATAACTTGGCACTAACCATAATTCTTGTTGAAGAGATAAATTTTATTTTTATTAGTCTGTTCTGAAAGATAATATACATTTGCATCTACCTAGAAAGTGATTGAGTATTTTCATGAAAGTTTCATATTGTTTCAAGGCAAAAATAGAAATAGAGATTCTGTTAGGGAAGAAAAAAGACAGAATCTGAACCACTTGGAATTTGCATTCTGTTTAATATCTTCATTGGCTGAGAGTCCTGATGTGATTATGGGTGTGAAGTGAGGGAACATGGGATATCAAAGGTGGCTACCTGGTCACAGCTTTGAGAAGATTTTGTTCTGGGCTAAGACGTTGTCTTTATGACTTTAAATACCATCTACATTTTAATAATTCCAAAATCTACATCCATATCCTATCCTGTGATATATGCATCTCCTACTAAAAGTTCTACTTGGATATCAACTAAGCATCTCGAATATTGCATGATGCTTAACTTTTCTTCAAAACCTGCTTCTCCCCTGGACTTCCTCATCTCAGGCAATGACTCCAACTTCCTCCTGGTTGCTCAAAAAAAAAAATCTGTTTCCCATTTTTCCCTATTCCTGGTTAATCTCCAAACACACTGTAAATCCACGTGCTACTGTCTATCTTTACCACCATCTCCCCAGTCCAACCGCCACATCACTCTCCTCTCCTCCAATGCCCCAGCCCCACTGGCTTTCCTTCCATTCCTCAACTATCAATTTTTTGCTCTTCACACTGATCATCTCAGATCACTCCCACCCTTTTGCTAACTCTCTCCTCTGCCTAGATTGCTTACCCCCTTAGTCTGTACATCAGTAGCTCCTTCTTGTCACTCAAATTTTTGCTTACCTATCTCCTCCTCAAAAAAAAAAAAATGCCTTCTCTGAGCATCCCAAATTAAAAAGCTGCCCGGAACTTTTGTCAGTCTTCTTATTGTAATTTGTTGCAGATCCCTCACCACTACCTGATAGCTTTTATTCTTTATTCATCCAGTTGCTTATTGTCTGTTTTCCCAACTAGAATGTACGTGATGAGAGAACATGAATCTTGCCTGTCTGTTCCCGCTAAATATGGAGTCCCAAAAGTAGTGCCCTGCCTAAAACAGAAGCTCGGCAAACACCTGTTCAGTGAATGAGTGGCAGTCACTGAGAATTGAACAATCAAATGAAATAATAACAAAATGCATGTGGTAAGTCTGCTGTGCTCTGGGCTCTATGCTAGCCAATTTTATGTATGTTCTCTTGTTAAACCTAATCCACATCGCTCTGCAATAGATTGTATCATGATAATCCCAAATATCTAAATTAAAAAAAATTTCAAGGAAGTTGGTAATTTGCCCAAGTTCAAACTGCTAATAAATGCAAAGCTAGAACCCAGCCTCTTCCTACAACCACACTGATTTGCTATCAGACCATATTTCTTACTCCCCTTTTTAACTGGCAATGAGAAACAGGATTCATGATCAAAATACTTTTTATTTATCATACACTAGCAAAACTTCTCAGATTCCAGATATATTTTATGCAAAGAACTACCAATGCCCTGCTCTTCAAACCAAAGAGAGAAAATATATATGTACCATAATAAAAATTTAATAAAAATATACTTCATATTTATCTTTGGAAAAGAGACAAATATACACTTAGCTCGTGTTATCTTTTGGCTGAAGCTTGCAAATAGGCAGGCTAGATTCATTTCCATCCTTCTGCTTCCTCTTTTTCTTTTTCTTTTTCTCTATCATTAATATTGCCCTTGGAGTTCACATCATATCACATAAATAGTATCTTATATAAGGTTGGGAGGCCATGGGAAAGAGACTTAGCATCTCCATATTTTAGTGTCTACCTCTACATATGACCCAAATGTTCCCAAGTTTTCCCAACTTTGGGGGGATGATGGGGAAGAAGGAATATTTGTGAACCATACCAGAGTTTCCCAAAGTAAAAATATGGTCATTCTCCATAGATTAATTTGATTGCTTCTCAGAAATGTGGAAAAGACAACAGAATTTAATAAAATGTACCATTTTGAATCTCTTGGCCCACTGCATGTGGAAAGGGCCTCCAAGAGCCCTGCCAGTTCAGGCCTCCCAGAAATCAACAAGCAGAGTGGAAAGAAGACAGGCTTTGGAGGACAACAGACCCAAAATGTAACTGATTCCCTCTGAACCTCTGTTATTCTATAACACTGACATCATAAATTTAGTTCTCAGAGTGGTTGTAAAGACTAGTAAGGCATATACATTTTAAATTATTGGCATTATGATTATTATGGGTTGCACTGTATCACCCCATGAAGATACACTGAAGCCCGAACTCCAAATACCTCAAAATGTGACCGTATCTGGAAATAAGTTAAAATGAGGTCATGAGGCTGGGCCTTCCAATGTGATGGGTGTCCTTATAAAAAGAGGGAGTTAGGACACAGAGACAGACATGTGCACAGGAGGAATACCATGTGAGGATGAAAACGGAGACTGAGGCAATGTGTCTGCAAGGCAAGGAACACCACAGGCTGCAAGC
This sequence comes from Murina feae, assembly GCA_004026665.1. Taxonomy (NCBI): domain Eukaryota; kingdom Metazoa; phylum Chordata; class Mammalia; order Chiroptera; family Vespertilionidae; genus Murina; species Murina feae. The sequence continues at coordinate 37,527 of PVJC01001050.1, forward strand.
AAATCACAGAAGCTACGGGGTGGGCATGGAACAGACTCTTCCTCAAAGCCCTGAAAAAGGAACCAACCTTGCCCACACCTTGACCTGGACTTCTGGACTCTAAAACTGTGAGACAATAAAGTTCTATTGTTTGTTTAAGTCATTCTGCTTGTGGTGCTTCATAATGGCAGCTCTAGCAGAGTAAGACATGATTCTTAGTGGTCAGTTTTTCCTGATGTACTTGTATTGTTTTTCTATTTACAAGTCAATGTTTTTTAAACTTTTTTGACAGTATACTCAGTAATGAAAATATTTGTGTGTTTGTGTGTCACTTAAAATGATATTGAGTGTTATTGCCTTAATCGAACTGTGACATTTCCTATTCAGTTATTTTTAATCTGCTGGTGATCTATTAAACCCCCAAAGAGCAGTGACCCTGTATGAGAAGCCCTAGGCTGGCCTACGAACTCCTTGACATCCCTCTGCTACTGACACCTGAACCAATGCCGGACTTGTATTAATCAAATAAACCCTTGACGATTGATTTTTTTTCCTTCAATCTTTATTGTTGAAAGTATTACATAGGTTGGATGATTGATTTTTAAGGCCAAGATATATTTGGTATCTTCTAATGCCACTATTTGGGGCTTTGTTAATAAATCTGTGTCAAAACTGTTGATGCCTATGAGAATTTAAAAGTAACTACCGGGAAAGTATGTACCAATGATTGATGAATGTTCTCAGATCAAATCATCTAATCTAATAAAAGAGTAATATTAAAATTGACCTTTTCTACAGGACCCTTAAGCCACGCCCACCAGCCAATCAGAGTGGCTGTGTGCAAATTAATCCAGTCAAGATGGAGGCCAGCAGTCACGGAGCTGGAGTAAACAGCAGGATTCTGTTGCACCAGGAGTAAACTGTCTGCCAGCTGGCTGGGCTTCTCCAGGCTCAGGCAACATATTTGCAACATTGTTTCAATTATAGAAGCCTCGGAGCTGAAGCAAACAGCAGGCTTCCATTGCACCAGCAATGAAGGAAACTGCCTGCCTAGGCAACATTCTTTCAATTATAAAAGCCATGGAGCTGAAGCCAACAGGAGGCTTCGTTACCTGCGTAGGCCTCGGCTTAAAGGAACAGTGTATCAATTATAGAAGATAAATAAACCCCAGTAACCTGCTTCCAACCGACCTTGCTGGAACATTCGGTCAATGGGAGCTGTGGGCAGCCTGAAAACAGCCCTCAAGCCTGCACCCAGGCTGGCCACACCCCAATGGGGTAAGGGATCCCACTGGGGGGGTTGGCGAGCCTGCAAACAGCCATCAGCCCCTGTACCAGGCTGGCCAGGTACCCCAGTAGGGCCCCAAAACCTGAAAGGACTGTGGGCAGCCTGAAAACTCCCCGCAGCTCCTCACCCAGGCTGCCCAGGCACCCCAGTAAGGACTCAAACTCTGAACGGGTTATGGGCAGCCTGAAAATGGCCCTCAGCCACTCACCCAGGTTGGCCACACCCCCATGGGGTGAGGGTTCTCACTGGGGGGTTTGGCCAGCCTGTAAGCAGCCATCAGCCCCTCACTCAGGCTGACCAAGCGTGCCAGCAGGTGGACATCCCCCGAGGGGTCCCAGACTGCGAGAGGGCACAGGCTGGGCTGAGGGACCCCCCCCCCAAGTGCACAAATTTTTGTGCACTGGGCCCCTAGTATTATTATAAAAATATATGCTGGATGTTTCCTTGACACACATATTAGTTCTGTCCTGGATGCCATTAGCCCTCTCCAATAGTACTGAGATTCCACAGGCTGCTTAGCATCTGAAAAAATTTGTGCAAATAAGTTTCCTTATGATAATGAGATAGCTTGTATGTTTTCCACCATATATATAGATATAGATATAGATATAGATATAGATATAGATATAGATATAGATATATACATATGTATGTATATATATATATATATATGAAGGAAAAGTTAAATACCAAATGATTCACTTATATGTGGAATCTAATGAACAAAATGAATAAACAATATAGAAACAGACTCATAGACACAGAGAATAGGCTGTGAGCTATCAGAGAGGAGGGTTGAGTGAAAACTGTGAAGGGGTTAAGAAAAAAAACAATAAACAAAAACCTCATGTACAATAATATGATGATTACCAGAGGCAAAGGGGAGTGGGGGGAGGTAGAAGAGGGTAAAGGGGAATAAATGGTGATGGAAGAAAACTTGACTTGTGGTGATGAACACACAGTACAATAGACAGATGATGTATTTTAGAATTGTACATTGAAATTATATAGGTACTGGAGACCTATATAATTTCATTAACCAATGTCACCCCAATAAATTCAATCAATTTTTTAATTATATGAAATCACTGCATTGCTCCAGCAAATCAGTTAAGACTTATAAGGGAAAAAATTCTCCTGGATCAGATTTTTCCACATCATTCAAAACCAAGACAGTAGAGCATTCCCTATAAGATCCTCATGGGGCAGAGTATGAGCAAAGGATTTTATAGCCAGCCAAGCTGTCCTTGAATAGAGACTACAGAAAAACAGTGTTGTATATCATATATCTCAGGAATATTTTTCTCATGAGCCCTTCAGGAGGAAATATCTAGGTAACAAATTCCAGCCAATTGAGAGAGGACTGGGAAAAACCACAGTGAAATGACTGATACTGTACATTAAATGTATTTAACTGTAAGACCAAGATTAAAATAAATGTGAGGATTACAGAGATATCAGATCATAAATATTAAATATGTGCATACTCTGTGCCAAGCAATTGCCTTCATAGTTGTAATCCCTAAAGAAACACATGTATCTAAAAAGATATCTTCAAGAATTTTATCAGAGCATCATTTATAATAGCCAAAAAAAATTGAAACAGCCTAATGCTCCATGAAATTTTAAATGCATGCAAAATAGTATTATATAACACTTATGGATAAATACACTGAGTGGCCAGATTATTATAACCACCTGACGTTTGTAGGCAAATTAGCTATAATTTCACGCTAAAGTTGCTAGAGGGCCAGACCATTATAAATAGGGAAGCAGGTTGTTTATCACGATAGAAGTGATTTTTTTTTTCTGAAGATATGGGTAAACAACTTGATTTAACAGCCTTTGAATGTGGGATATATATATATACACACACTGAGTAGCCAGATTATTATCACCACCCCATCAGTTCTTCGTTGGGCCACCTTTTGCCTTCAGTACTGTGGCAATTCTTCTTGGCATTGACTCCATGAGATGTTGAAAGGTGATGTGAGGAATCTGACACCATGCCTGATGAATAGCACTGTCCAGTTCTGTGAGATTTGATGGTTGTGGAACCAGCTGCCTGATGGCTCTTTTAACTTCGTCCCAAAAATGCTCAATTGGATTGAGATCTGGTGATTGTGGGGGCCACCTAAGCAAGGTAAAGTCTCCCTCATGTTCTTGAAACCACTCCTGCACAATACAAGCACCGTGATATGGCGCATTATCTTACTAGAAGAAGCCATCTCCATTGGGATACGCCATCAACATGATAGGATGAACTTGATCAGCAATGATACTTAGGTATGTTGTGCTATTCAGACGTTGTTCCACATGAATTAAAGGGCCCAAATCATGCCAGGAAAACATGCCCCAAACCATAACACTGCCCCCACTAGCTTGAAGGGTTATACTCATGCATGTGGGGTGCATACTTTCATGTTGTTTCTGCCAAATTCTCACTCTGCCATCTGCATGATGCAACTGGAAACGTGATTCATTGGACCACATGACTTTTTTCCAATGCTCGAGTGTCCAATCCTTGTGTTCCTGTGCGAATTGAAGACGTTTTATCTTGGTAACTGCAGACAGCAAACGTGTTCGAACAGGCCTTCAGCTTCCATATCCCATATGATGCAATGTACGGTGAATTTGCCTACAAACGTCAGGTAGTCATAATAATCTGACCACTCAGTGTGTGTATGTGTGTGTGTGTATTCCACGTTCAAAGGCTGTTAAATCACGTTGTTTACCCATATCTTCAAAAAAAATCACTTCTACTGTCATGGTTAACAACCTGCTTCCTTATTTATAATGGTCTGGCCCTCTAGCAACTTCAGCGCAAAATTATATCTAATTTGCCTACAAACGTCAGGTGGTCATAATAATCTGGCCACTCAGTGTATATAGCTTAAATCAGAACTGGCTCCATAAGTTGTAGGACTTAGTACAAAATGAAAATTCAGAGCTGTAAAAATATTTCACAAGTGCTGTCGACCCAGTTGTGTGTTTGTTTGTTTTTTATAAGCACATTTTTATTAGTCTTTTGATTAATTAAAAGTGATTCAAAAACCAGTTTTATAAGACTCCCCCCATTCAGGGGGCAAATAAGGTCAATTACTCATAATTCTTATACAGATTGAAAACCCAGAGAATTACTGAATAAAAAAAAAAATACACAAAAGATATATTTTTAAATGATCCTCCCTAGACACCAAGACCCAGTTTTGAAGTCATGGCTGAAAACCTCAATTTCCCTTCACCAGCAGTTTGTTAAACCCTCACTCCAACCACTTCCCTTGTCAGACACTCACTCTCAAGAGCCACTATGTACACACGCCAACTGTCTCCCTTACCAGTACCTGACACTCTGGGGCCAGGTACCAGGCAACTGAGGACAGTCCCTCCCCTCTGGAGCCTGTGAAATTATTCAAAGTAACCAATCCATAGGGACCCCAGAAAACTTAGCTAACCCCACTGGCTTGCCTTTCATAAGCCGTTACATTAAACAGGTCCAGCTTGCTATTACTCTGTCCTGGGGGCTACCCTCTGTGTGGCCTTACACGGCACCCTACTCTCACTTGCAGCTATAAGTAACAAAGAGTTCTGCTGTCATCTATCCATGTATCTGTGTGTTGTAACCCACCACTGAAAGAATCTCAAGTCTTGCAAACAGGGGCCACTTGCCTTCGTCAAAAATTATTAACAGCAGAGCCTCATATCAAGTGCAGGTTCTTCTAAACAGGGCCCTATGTGACTGCTCAGAAAGCTGGCTTTGATTAAACTTTGACACACGTGTGACTCATAAACACTAAATTCAAAGAGAAAGAAGCAAGGAGAACTGAGGGTTTCAATGATATCTAGGATCTTCTATTCTGTTAAAGGGGGGGGGGGGAGAATCTGAGCAAAATATGGTGAAACGTTAAGATTTGATAAAGCCAGATGGTGAATATGTGGGTGTTGGCCATATTTTCTAAATGCTCGAACTATTTCACTTTTTAAAAGCTGATTAATAAAGTAATATAATTCATGCAGAGAACAGTTTACAATTAAATATTAGAACAGTATTCAAACATTTTAGGATGTACTTCAGAGCCTACAAGGCTTATTCTAGACTAGAGGCCTGGGGCACAGATTCATGCGCTGGGGTGGGGGGGTCCCCTCGACCCAGCCTGTGCCCTCTCGCCGTCTGGGACCCCTCGGGGGATGTCTGCCTATCAGCTTAGGCCCAATGAGAGGTTCCCACCACCGCTGCCGTGATCACCAGCCATGAAGCCTGGCTTCTGAAATGAGCAGAGCTCTCCCTTTGAGAGCACACTGACCACCAGGGGGCAGCTCCTACGTTTGAGTGTCATAACGACCAGTCGTTCTGCCACTTGGTCAATTTGTGTATTAGGGTTTTATTATATAGGATTTGAAAAGCAGATTAAAAATGAAAGAAAACATATTTGAAAGTGCTGACTTAGAAAGCAGAATGGTGGTTGTCAGGGGCTAGCGGGAGGGAGTTGCTGTTCACAGTGTATAACTTGAAGAGGTTCTAGAGATCTTATTGTGCTGTACACAATGTTGTACTGTACACTTAGACATTTCTTAAGAGCTTAGATCTCATGTTACCTGTTTGTACCACAGTGAAAATAAAACACCCACTATTGGAGTTTGTGTTTATCCCTAACTTTAATCTGCCCAACATTTAAATTATATTAATAGTAATTGGGTGTGTTCTTAACATTATAGTAAGAATTAAAGAATACATGTTACCCTAGCCAGTTTGGCTCAGTGGATAGAGCACTGGCATGTGGACTCAAGGGTCCTGGATTTGATTCTGGTCAAAGGGCACATGCCTGAATTGCAGGCTCGATCCCCAGGAGGGGGCGTGCAGGAGGCAGCCAATCAATGATTCTCTCCCATCATTGATGTTTCTATCTCTCTCCCTCTCTCTTCTTCTCTGAAATAAATAAAAATATTTTTTAAAGAAAAAAAAAAGAATACATGTTAACCAATTAATACAGTACTAATATTTACCATTGGTGTTATTATCACCACATCATTGAAAAGTACAAGACAATAGATGGCTCACAAACAAAAATCAAGAAAGTGGAAATGCACATAATTGTAATATAAAATATAAAGAAGGGTAAATCAAAATAAATTACATTTAACCTCCAAAAATGGTAAGGAAAGTATATTTACTTGTATATCTGCTTGTTTTTTAACTTTCACGTCTTCTAGCATGGAAAGGAAATAAAGATTTCTCTGTTTAATATGTCTGTCACCTATTAATATTTTAAAATATTTTTCTTTTTTTTAACAGTAATACTATCATCTAAAAACTTGAGAACATTCATCAGCGTCAAGACTTGAAAACACTGGTAAGACTGCTTCATTAAAATAAAGGGCAAGGTTTAGTGGATTAGCTGCCATCTTCTGTTTATTTTAATTCACAATTCTTTAGTAACTGTAAGGAGGGAGAATGTCAGAAAGCTTATTTAATATTGTTGGTCACATGTCTGACCACAATGAGCCGGAATGAGTACCTGGCAGATTGTAGAGAGATGGGTCTCAGAAGCCACAATCCCATCAGCAGTATATGGCTCTGCAGTGATTTCATTCCTTGGGGGGAGGAAGGGTGCTGTAGGCAGGGGAATGAGGAGTCTTCTGTTTGCCCCTCTGGTCCTCCCCACGCCCTGCCCTTCTCCATGGCTCTGCGACCCACATAAACTTCTTCATCGAAGGGCTCATTTGACCTACATACAGCATCTGCATCCAGATAGCTTTAGCCAGATGGGGGACATTGGCAGGAGACTAGAAGAGGGTGACAGTAGTCAGGTATTTCTGCCCCTGGCTCCCACTCTCCCAGTTTGCGCCTACTGACTTCTCTAGCTGAAGCTGAGCTCTCTAGCTGAACCCTCTCCTTAGAGTGTCCTGCTCCAGGTCCAGGCACCACCCCTGCCCTTCTTGCCCAGAGGCGGACATGGAGCCCCCAACTGATAGCCTCAGGTACTACACTGTTTGTTTCCCTAAATCCTGCCCACACCTTTATTAGGTTCTTGTCAAATTACCCAATTTAAAGGCCTCATTGATGTCCTGCTAAGACAGGGAGGAAGAGAAGAAGAAAAGTGAAGTGTCAAAATAAGCAAGTGGCACAGACATAAAGATTAAGTGCCTCACAGACTTCTTCCCCACAATCATTTGTTAGTGCAAAACAAAACAAAAAACAAGTTAATGTTATGCAGTGAAATATACTAAATTATTATGAATACCAAGAATGTAATTATTCCATGCTTCTAAAACAAGTGTATTTTGCAGAATACTTTCGTTGAGGTGTCATTTAGTCATTTACACCTCCACTCCCAAAACATGCAAGCAGCTTAAAACAGATATTAGTCACTCTTAAAGAGATTTTTAAAAAAAACAAAAACTGAGCTCTGGCTCAAAACAATGAGATGATATGGAAAGTATTTCACAAGAGACTAGGAGCCCCATTTTGAGGGATTTAAACTCATGCGTGGATTCTCAGTGGTTTCGGTGACTTTTGCATCTCACTAAAACTACAGCCTACAAGCTTTAATATGCCTGATTTAACACTTTTATTGGTTCACTAACATCAATGATGGCTTTCAGTGCCTGACCATCTAGGCTGCAAAAGGCAAGGTGAATTGTAATTAATAGTATCCTACGCTGGAGTGTGCTGCTCTGTCATTTCCACTCCCAATTAAGTATTCTGAGTCAAGGGGAGACTTCCAGAAGGAAGTCTGTCCCACAATTTTTCATCTTTTTCCTTTCCAAATAGAACCCAGAGTGCCCCCCTGTGTATAATGTGGAAATAAATACTTACTGTTGACATTATTGCCAACATAAGTTTATCTCTTGAGAGCTTACTTTTTTCAACGAAAAATATATAATTTTGGTGACAGTTTTTAAGCACAAATATGCTTAATAAATTGTTGAATCCTAGGCATCACTGTTTCCAATGCAAATTATGTGTTATTTATAGTTGATGTTGGGGGAAATCTCGGAAACGGGAACAAATCTAAAACACAAGCCTCGTTTTATTCTAAACTAAAGGTACAAGTATTTAAATTATATTCACAGCTTATAAATAACTATAATTTGAGCATTAAAATTATTAACAGAATGTTCAAACATTTGAAAACATATTAAGACAACGTGTACAAACCTTCTCTGTGGATATCAAGGATTTTCTGTCATCGGGGCTTTTGCCTAAATTAATTTGCCTGAAATAACTGCCTTTCACAGTAAAGAAAACCCCTGAGTTTGGGGGTTTTTTTCCATGAGTCAAAAAGCTCTCTGTTTTCAAAGGAACTGTCAGACAAACTCAATTAACACCATGCAAAGCACTTTATTTCTCTGTCAATGAAGATTTGATTAAGGCTAGGCAATTAAGCAGAATTTCCAAGCAAATTTCTATATAAGCATTCAGGTTATTAAAATAACTTACCCATTTACCTCCTGTGGAAGCCATCCATCACCTTTCTAAAATTACAACTTTCTAAGACAGGAGCACAGTGATAAAATTTGTTTTCCTGTGGAAATATTGATAACCAGTCATATTTTTTATAGATGGGAAGCAATTAGATTTAATTTTGGAGAGTAAATTGTCCGATTTTCTGCGAGGATTTACTTTAAGTTAGTTATGTATGCCTACATTCTCATCTATTTGTTGTGTTCTAGTGTCCTCCAATGGATATTCTCGATAGTACTAGTATTACAGACTCTATTTGAATCTGAGATGCACCAAGAGGCTGGAGAATACATGAGTTTTAAGAGCAAACAATCCCTGAAAGAAGCGCAATTCTCCCAGCCTGAGCTCAACTCTAGGAACTTGGCACATCCACAAATCATTCTCCTTCATAGACGATGAGTTCCAGGGATAATCAGCAGAAACAGGAAAAGGACTGGCATTTTCTAAATGCGCTGTACCGGTTAGTATCTGTAGTTGTACACTTCCTATCACTGAGGTGATTGAGGTGTTCTCCTTCTGTGAGGTGGTACCCAGCTTACATGCAGAGCAGTTTTCATGCATGATTGCTCCGGCTCTAAGGGGTTCAGAAGCAGGCACTTTAGCTCACAATTCTGGTATAACCTTCACTAACTCGGGTGTTATCATGTGCAACTGTGCTCCTTCTGGTAATGTGCTTGGTGTCCAGAAGCTTATAACTTATGGATAATATAGCTGATCTCTCTGCTAAGTATCCTATCTACATGGACTTCCTTCTCTATCCTTGAAATAAAAATTATTTTACTCATTCACTCAAACTGTCTCTGGTTTTCCAACAGTCTGAATCTAGTATTTTCATTTGCCAATGCAATGATGACACAGTAATTTAAACAAAGCTAAAACCTGCCTATACGTTTTATTGTGAAATTTCTTATAATGAATACACTGCCTCCTGTGATGATCACATTCACTCTGGTGACTCAATAACTACACATTTCATAAGTAGTTAGAAAAACTGCAGCTCCAAATAGCCAACTATTCACAAGACGTTTCAGATGAATGTCTGAGAGTCAGGACTACCTGCCACATTCTGGAGCCTAGGCTGAAGGTATGTTATTTTCATGTAAATGTAAGAAGCTCAAGAAGGCAAGCCCTACCTTGCAAGGAAGTCCATTGGTCAAAGTAAGTTACACAGCTAAGCTCAAAATCAAGGGTCAGGAAATACACTCTGCCCATCATGAAGTGATAATAAGAACCTATATATATAAAAGCCTCATATGCAAAGTGTCCCGTCGGGAGTTCAACCAGAAGACCGGGATTTCAATCGCTCGCTATGATGTGAATTGACTACCAAGGGGCGGCAGGAAATTAAGGAAGGCCCCAGCCAGCAGCTGGGAAAGGGAGGCTCCAGCTGGCAGCTGGGGAAGAGAGGCCTCAGCCAGCAGCCAGAAGGCAGGCTCCGGCTGGCAGCCATAAGGCTCCAGCCAGGCCTATGGACTCTACTCATGCATGAATTTCTTGCACCATGCCTCTACTATCCTATATAATAAAAGAGTAATATGCAAATCAGGCATCACTCTGTGACAAAGATGGCCCCCCCATGGCCACAAGATGGCAGCGCCCATAGCCACATCCTATCTAATAAAAGAGTAATATGCAAATTAGGCATCACTCCATCACAAAGATGGCCACCCCCATAGCCACAAGATAGCCACCCCCATGACCACAAGATGGCAGCGCCTATAGCCACAAGATGGCCACCCTATGGATACAAGATAGCAGTGTCCATAGCCACAAGATGGCCACCCCCAGAGCCACAAGATGGTGGTGCCCAGTCCAGCTCAGCCCCACCACTGAAGTGTTTAGGCCTATTAGCCAGGCAGGTGGCGGGGGAGGCAGGGGGCCCAAGAGGCAGAACATGCAATCAGAGGGGGCCTGGGGTCCCCTGCCCAGGCCAGAGGCATTCACCAGAGGCCTCAGCCATGGGCAAGGACAGAGCCAATTATCAGAGGGGTATGAGGGTGCCCTACCCAGGCATAAGGCTGGGCCAGAGGCCTCAGGCCTGGGCAGGGACAGGCCGGAGATCACAGGGGGCTGGGCTTCACAGAGCCAGCAATCGGAGGCGCAGGGGCAGAGCCTGCGATCACAAGGGTCTGGGCACCGGTGGAGCTGGCAAAGCAAAAGTCTGAGGGTCCCCTGCCCAAGCCTACATCCTCGGCCAGAGGTTATAGGCCTGGGAAGAGGTGGAGTTGGGATTGGAGGGGCAGGGGTGGAGACGGAGATCAGAGTGAACTACAGAGGAAACACCTTTTCTTACCGCTCATTGGCTAAGCTCCCTGTATGCCACTGGTAATATTCTTAGTAACTTGGGTAATAAGAATCCCTAAAGGCGATCTAGGGTTTTTCCACCACACTCCTAGAGAAAAAAAATGAAGGTCCACTGCTGGAGGGCTAAAAAATGTCATATCCTGCCCTAGCTGGTTTGGTTCAGGGCATAATGCCTCAGCCTGCTGACTGCAGAATCTGGGTTCAATTCTGACCAAGGGCATGTACCAGGTTGCAGGCTCCTCCCTGGCCGGGGCCCAGGTCAGGGCATATGCAGGAGGCAACCAATCAAAGTGTGCCTCTCACTTTGATGTTTCTCTCTGTGTTTCCCTTTTCTTCCACATTCTCTAAAAATCAATTCAAACATATCCTCAGGTGAGGATAAAAAAAAAAAGAAAGAAAGAAAAGTCATATACTATGAAAGACACATCTTGAAAATGCCTAAAGAAAGTTGTCATTTATTCATGGTGAAGGGACTGGAGTCCATGTTGATGAAAACACTTTGGTGGCTGTGGTGATTGGCAGTGACTGCAACAGTGGGGTGATAGAGCTGGTGGCTTCCCCTGATTAGCCTGGTTGCCTCCCACAAGGGGAGGCCAGACTGTGGCTTAGGCCCGATCCCCCGGGGGAGCAGGGAGCAGGCCTAAGCCATCAGTAGGACATCCCCTGAGGGCTCCCAATATGTGAGAGGGGGAAGGCTGGGCTGAGGAACCCCTGCACCCAGTGCACGAATTTGGTGCACCAGGCACCTAGTAGATATATAAAACTCTACCAAGGAGTGGGAAAGTAGTATGAATAACTCAATCTACCACTGTCACCAAGGTAAACAGGAAAGAGAAGCAGATTAGGAAATAGAATACCTAGATTGTAAATCTTGTTCACACACTATCTATTTGAGTAAGGGGGTAATCTCTTTAAGTCCCAGGTGAGTGTGGAGCAAGTAGAGTATGATATATGAAGGTTTATGCAATCTTGATTATCCTCTAAGCCCATTGTCTCCTTCCTCAAATAAATTCCTTGTCTTATCACCTGTATTGCTTTCAAAGTTAGTCCCCAGCTCAAGATCAACAGATTAATTCTTGATTTCTATAACTGAGCAATGACTCACTTCCATTAATATCTCCATTATAGTATATTTTCTATAGGCATCTACACTTGGCCCCTCACAACTAACTTTAATTATGTAATAAATTCATGTATTATCTCATAAGATGAGAGGACAGCAACAATACCTTATATATTGCTCTCTCTCTTATAGCATAATACGCCCTCAATAATTAATTGCTGAATGAATTAAATGCAAAGTAATTATAATCTCAATGTCCTAAGCTGGTTTTATTGATTCATTTTTTAGGGCCTAGGGTTTGTTTTTAAACAATTTTTGTACTTTTTCTCCCATAATCAGACCAAAAAAACAAAATGTTTTAATAAACCAAGTTCACAAGAAAAGTTGACAATCCTATAGAACACTAGTTAATTCATACCACCCTTTTGGTTGGACTTAAGCATGAACCCCTGAAACTACAGTACCAAATCTGTATGACACCAAGTTTCTTTTCCAAACTCTTACGGGTTCAATCAAAAGCTAAGTTCAATTGCCTAAAGAACCTTCAGAACAATCTGAGAGGTCAGAACCTCTGATGCGTGTTGGGTTCAAGACTTTTGAGCAGGATATTTGAAAGGAGTACTCTCAGGAGTGACACCTGTAGAAGCAAAGAAGGAAGGAGGTTCAGACAGTGGGAGAAGTTGGACTGCAATGCATTCATGACCAGGCTCTAAGCCCATAGGGAGCTCTGGGGCTGGAGGACAGTGCGCATGCCCTCAGGAGGGCACCAGACCTTTCCACTCCTGAATTTATCAGTCACTGAATATGGGCTGCCCTGGGAAGCAGGCACCCTCTGGCAAGGTGGTGCTCTTCAGTGGAGGCAATTCTCAAAGAAGGCTGAGGAGACCTCTCAGCAGACAGCCCTCCCAAGGGAATAAATCCAGTTCTGAAAGAGAGATTGCAGCCAGTTCAGTCCAGTATCTGCAACTAGATCTAAATACCAATATATCCAATGTTCTTTCCACTATGCACTGAAGTTTGGCTTGGTTTGGTTTGGGCTGTTGAGCATGCGTTAATTCTACAAGGCAAAGACTAAATGATGCTCCCATATTTCTCATACCTTATTCCTATGCAAGTCTTTCCCCTAACCCAGAAGTTTTTATTCTCAAAACTATTGCATAGATGCTTACATCTCTTCCTTTGCTCTAATGGTCACATTGCAAAAAGAATAAAAAATGGAAGGCTTATTTTTAGAAAATAATGAGGAATAAATGGGAAATATGTCCAGAGTTACTGCAAGAAACATTTCGTTATTACACTTAAGAATGCATCTTGGGCAATGTTTATAGTATAGAGCATGCTGAAGAGTCAGCAAATACTGGCAAATTCGGACACACAAGATATTGAGGATTCTGCACAGATTTATTTGTCCCTTTGGATAACTAGTTTTGATGTCTTTGCTTTAGAGTTTATAAAGTGCTTTCACATACATTGTATTTTATCAATGACTTTGTAAAATGGCTGAGAATTATAACTGCCTCTACTTTAAAAGGTACAAACTATGACCTAGAGAGCTTAAGTGATCCTTTTCAACATCACACAGCTAGCAAGCAAGAAGAATGAATCCTTGCCCTGACCAGTTTGGCTCAGTGGATAGAGCGTCGGCCTGCGGACTAAAGGGTCCTTGGTTCGATTCCAGTCAAGGGCATGTACCTTGGTTGTGGGCACGTCCCCAGTGGAGAGTGTGCAGGAGGCAGCTGATCAATGTTTCTCTCTCATTGATGTTTCTAACTCTCTATCCGTCTCCCTTCCTCTCTGTAAAAAAATCAATAAAATATATTTTTTTTAAAAAAAGAAGAATGAATGAATCCTTAGTCTCGCTATTCTGAGTACAGACATGTCTAACATCACACCAGCAGATGTCAACCATGATACTGCCTTCCACTGTGAGACTGTCACAAGTCATTTGTTACAAGAAATAACATGTGAGGCTTGCAAATGATTTACTTTTACATATCAGGAGGGGTAGCCTGCATAAAAATCTATCACTTGCTCATTTGTGTTCCGAAATGCTTTCTCCAATAGAAGGAAGTGGCTACAGCAGGAAAAAGAAAGATTAGGGCTTTGCTAAGCCTATGGGAGTATGTCTGGCGTATAAATGTCATTTATCAAGTGAGTCTTGGTGGCAGGCTATACTGCATCACCCTGCCTCTAAGATATATGACCATGTCTCCTCCTTTACATTTGCCTCTATAGAAAGCTCCTGGATTTTAGCTTCACCTCTAGAATTCTCCTTCAGAGTCAGCCACATTCTATTTCCCCTATAACTACTCAGTAGGAACTTACAGGTTTTTACTGATGAAAGTTAATAAAGCTCAGTGTTTTCTCTCCTCTCTTCCACCTTATCATACCTTTTCTTCCTTCATTCCTAATTCTCTGGCCTAACATTTCTTCAGTAAAAAGTTTACGAAGTTTAGAAGACTAAACTCAGAGTAGCGATGAGAATGTTTACTATTCACAATGGCAGAACTGCACCCACATATCCAAACCAACATCTCAAGTACATGAGAGGTGACCAGGAGTCAGAGAAGCTGCCCAATCCATCACTAATCAAGGACACTGCAACATTTCTAAAAACACAGTGGTCATACTTGGCACACAGTAAGGCTTTCCAGAAACAACAGATGACAGAGGAAAAATCAATGTCTAGCCAATAAACTTGATTGAATTCGTCACAATAAACTGCACAACTTACCACAGTATATTAGGGTAAAGAGAAATTTTCAGAAATTTTTCTAAACATTCTTCCTTCAACAGGAGACGTATACCTCTTGCTTATTTAAGACTTAAAATAAACCATCTGGAGAACATGATGCTGTTGCTAAAAGAGAATGAAGCTAATTTTTTAAGAAGCTGATTCCAAAATATAACCAATTAAACCAGTGCTCCTTTAAAGAGCAACCAGAAGACCGCACAGGGATGACTCCAACTTAGTAAAACTGATTTGAAAAGCTACACATAAAAATGAGTCTCCTCACATTTTTAAATAAAGAAAATGTGTGTGTGCGTGCATGCGTGTGTGTGTGATGTTATCCAGCCATAAAAAAAAAAAGGCAATTCTGCCAGCTGTGATAACGTAGATGGGTCTTGGGGGAATTATGCTAAGTGAAATGTCAGACAATGAAAGATAAATACTGTATGACCTCACTTACAGGTGGCATCTAAAAAAAAATGAAAACAAACTCACAGATGCAGAGACCAGACTGCTGCTTGTCTGAGGCAGGGGAAGGGGGTGTGTGAAATAGGTGAAGGTGGTCAAAAGGTACAAACTTCCAGTTATAAGATGAGTGGTTCCTGAGGATGCAATGTACAGCAAGATGACAACAGTTAACAACACTCTGTTGTGTATTTGAAAGTTGCTAAGAAAAACAGTTCTTAAAAGTTCTCATTGTAAGAAAAAAAATTGTAACTATGCGTGGTAAGAAATGTTAACTGAACTTATGGTGGTGATATTTCTCAAAATATATAAATATTGAATCATTTTGCAGTACGCTGGAAACTAAAACAATGCTATATATCAATTATACCTCAATTTTTAAAATGCGTCTTCTTTAGGGCTATTATGCCTCTGCTATAGTTTTGGCCCAGAATATTTTATAAATCCTGCTTGTGAATCATCATCAGAACAAATAACAGTAACTACCAGTAACGAAGCTCTTACAATATGCCATTCACTACACAAACTATTTTACACACATGGCCTACTATGATCCTGTACAGTTGCTGCATGAGGTGGGTGTTATAGCGCCATGTTCCAGATGGGAAAAGCTGAGGCTCACACGGGTTATAGAACTCAAGATGAAGAAAGGTCCTAAATCACAGAACTGGAGAGAACAGAAGCTGGTATCTGCACCTGTCTTTCTCCTTCCATGTCACCTCACGGTGAAGTTTTACCGGTCACATCATGAAGCCAATCCAATGCATGACTTCACACATTGCTAACAGTATCACAAGTTTGTGGGGGGCAGGGGTGCAGAGGCATGCTTTTCCAGGCACCACTCCAAGGATCCCAAAATGTAAAGAGCACCTGAAGATAAGATGAAGGCCCTCAAGAGGCTTACAAGCTTATGAACTTGGTCCTGATTAATAGCATGCTCTTGCCAGAAGATAAGCCCACCCGCAACGGATAAAACTTTGTCACCACTGGAGATTATTTTAAACAATTATTTTAAACAATTTTAAACAAGTGGGGGAGGCAATGCTCAGAAGAGAGCACCTGAGACCAGTCAGGAACTATGCTCAGTGGTACCCGTGTCACAATGCTGAGTTCCTCCCGAGACAATTGTTTTAAAGAAGATGCCATTCACTTGAAGTTGTCTTATGTTTATGGAAGTCCCATTGCTTTGTGCTCACTACTTTTAGTTTATGATTGTGACCTTGAAAACACATCTGAGGTCATGAATGTATCCCTTATTCACTCACTGTATAGATTACACT
This sequence comes from Murina feae, assembly GCA_004026665.1. NCBI lineage: Eukaryota > Metazoa > Chordata > Mammalia > Chiroptera > Vespertilionidae > Murina > Murina feae. The sequence continues at coordinate 54,102 of PVJC01001050.1, forward strand.
GTTCACAAGACCAGATTTCCTTGTGATTTTATTTATCTCGAGTACTAGCTGCAAGTTGACTCACTCATTAATGTTCTAATCCCCTTGGCAAATTTTTAATTGGAGAATATTATTTTAAATGCATATTAAATACTGATCTGTGTATACATACTCCAAAAGGGAGGAATGGCATACACCATCAATTTGATAGAAGTTGTAAAATTAGATATGCTTTTGTTAGACTTCCCTTTCAAGCATAGTACAAGACAAACAGATTTTAACATAATAAATGTATTAATTTAGCCATTCTTTTCAAATTTACAGCACTTAATTTTGATATTAGAGCCCAGAAGGCATACAGCATACTCCAAAGAATGACAAAAGCTGGTGTGAGTATAAATTAACTTTAACTTTATGGCTGCATCCTCTCACATCATTAAGGAATAGAAATCATCATTTCTCAGTATCAAATTTTCTTCATCTGATAATATCCACTTAAAATATGGCACCAAAAATAGCACAGTATTCCTGATGAGTTCTGACCAGAGCCCATTACAATGAAGCCACTGTCACCATAAATCCAACATCGTATTCTCTTGACACTGCCCTCAAGTACATTAACCTCCCCAGTAGCTGCATTTATATTGTTGGCTTATTTGCAGCTTGTAATTAACTGAAATCTTGTGCACATAAAATGCTACTAAGTCTTCCTCTCATGAACATTCCTGAAGAATTTTGTTTTTCAGGCCTAAATTAAGGAATTCTATCTTTTTAGTTTTAGGTCATCATTGTAGACTATTAATATAGTTTTTGATGACCAGCTTATTGTTTAATATATTACTGTTCTTCTAATTTTTTGTGACATCCAAAGTTGTTAAGCAAATTCCATGGGTCTTTCATTCAAATTGTAATTAAAATGTTTAACACAACATGTCTCAAGTTATAGGAGCATTAGTAATCTGGTTGCTATCAATTAGTTAACTTTTTTTAAGTGGGTAAGAATCCATCTATCCTGACATTGAGTTCATATTTCTCCATCTAATTCAAAAGAACTTCATGGGAGTTATCAAATGAACCAGATACTTCCTTTTACATGATGATAGAATTCTCGGAGTAATTTTCTAAATCATTTGCCATGACAGAGACTCTACTCACAAGTGTCTTGTAAAGCAATCTGAACATCCTTCCATATAGTAAAAGATACCAGTTGTACAAAGCTCACCACACAACTCAACAGCTTGGCTGTTAAATGCTGCCTGATGAAAGCATAACCCAGAAATAAAAGTGGAAATCATGTGGAGTGCGTTTTGGCAACCAATTACTTTGATTCCGTACAGATGTTACATCTTCCCATGCTCCTCTCTGGAGCATCTTGGTCTCACTGACCGGCTACTCTGAGTTGTTACCTAACCAAGGGTCACACAGAAGCTAGGTTCAAAAGCCTGGCAAAGACTCACCATGACTCAGCAGGATGGGTTAATGTGAGCCAAGAATAAACACACAGAGAAACAGGGCCAAGAGAAACCTCTGATGAGAAGGGGCAAAATGTATTACCCTCCTGGAAAAAAAAGAAAAAGAAGAAAAAAGAGGACACTGGTGATCTCTATTATCTATGTCAACCACACACACACACACACACACACACACACACACAAATCACTAAGTAAAATTCAAAACATCTGGAATCTGAATCAGACACAACAGTAGTCTCCATTAAAAAAAAAATTCAAAGCAAACTACAACTGTTTCTAATTCTAAAGGATTACAAAGGAAGTGTGATCTAGAGAAAATGTGTATGTGGTCGGAAAGCTAGTTCTAATTTCTTCACTTACTTGTTATGTAATTTAGGATGTTGTCACTTATTCTTCCCAAGCCACAGTTTTATTATCTGTAAAAGAAGCCCCTTTTCACACCATGACATGATATAAGAAAGTTTTGCCATACAGATACATATTACTATGATAATTAATCATAAATTATTAAGACTTGAATATTTTTAGTGAATTTGATTAAATGTGTCTCTTGAAGGTCATGATAGATAATTAGATGATAGATATATTTATGAAAGCTATGTTTACGAAATGCTATCAATTAAATATTCTTATAGAATAACAAAAACTTGAACTTGGAATAGAATCTTGCTTCACAGCATTATCTTTCAGATGAGCACATTGAACTCTGTATGTTAAGTGCCCTGCCCAAGGTCAAGTTAGTAAAAGCAAACAAACAAACAAACAAACAAACCAACTAAGGCTAAAACCTAGATTTCTAGACACCTGGTCCTTTGTGCTTCCTATTCCACTGGAATGTTCTATTAGTGATGACACTGTCAGAATTTTCCATTCACACTGTCACTATTCAAAAGATAAATCAAGCCATCACTTTTTCAATACTGCGAAGATATATCATGGAACTTATCTTGGTGCAAAGCTGCACTGAGTAATGCAAAACTGGTAATGCAATGCATAATTGTCTTCACTCTCTTCCAGAAAGTGACTTTATCCTCCTGAAAACAATGGTCTGCACAGGCACTACCGATCAGTCAGAGTTGTCATGTTAGATAAAAATTATTTACACTCTTAGATATATTGGAAAGATATTAGAATAAAAAAACAGGAAACTTGAATTCTAGTCCAATTCCTGCAACTCCCTACCCGTGAAACATGTCAGCCAAGTTAAGAGTATTTCCTCATCTGCAAAATAAGGGATTTGTACTAAACCACCCCTTCCTGGTTCTGAAGACTAGGTAAGTGAAATGCAAGTGAAGAAATAAATAAGATTATGACTATTGCAGATAAAAGTATATTTTAAAAATGCCCTGACCGGTTTGGCTCAGTGGATAAAGAGTCAGCCTGCAAACTCAAGGGTCCCAGGTTCAATTCCAATCAAGAGCATGTACGTTGGTTGCGGGCACATCCCCGGTGGAGAGTGTGCAGGAGGCAGCTGAACAATGTTTCTAACTCTCTGTCTCTCTCTCTTCCTCTCTGTGAAAAATCAATAAAATATATTTTTTAAAGTATATCTAAAAATAAAAGAAAGTTATCTCATCTGTGATTTGTAGCATTTCTTTATTTTCAAATCAGATAATTACCAATATAACAACTAATATAGTTTACATTTGTTAAGTCCTTTGAGCCCCCATTTATAAATCCCTTCCACCTATGAACTCCACAGAGACCTGGAAATTGGAAATGTACTCAATTTGATCCAAGGAAGCATGCTTTTGATTTGTTCTAGCAATTCATAGGAAACTGGTCTCTTTGAGTCATAAGTGGAATCTGTAGCTTTAAATAGATGCCTTTCCCTAGTAGTTGGGGCACAGCAGTGAGCAATATGAGTGGCTAAGACTGAGTGATACTCAATAGAAATGTTTTTATCTATTACTCTCCGTAATCTTGCTAACGCACAGTGATGTTGTTTATTATGCCTCTTCTTTAGCTCTTAAGTTTTTTTAAAGGAAGTCAGGATAAAACATCCACCACCACCCCATCCCATAGCTCCCTCTTCACTGAGCATCAGCCCTTCTGCTTGAAAAACACAGCAGATGGAATGTTAAATCTAAACTAGAAAGTCTCTTGCATTCCTAGCTGTCAAAACAAACCATGTGCCCCCTGCTTCTCAATTATAATCCACTAAAAGCAATGAGACTATTTCAGAGACCAGAGCATGTACATCCAAGTTTATTTGGGTGAGCTTCTTAAGTATATGAGTTGAAAGATGAATGGGTGAACTCAAGCAAGAAATAAGTGTCCTGATTCAATGAGGATTTATTGGCATTTTCATTATGGCTGCTTTATGACAAATATACTTAGGTCTACCAAGACCAGTAAATACTAATGTTGCTCAGTTGTGACCTGTGCTAAACACTAATATGTATTAGGGTCATTACAGTCTTTACTAATTCTTTAGAACAATTTTGTCCAATAAAAACATAATGCAAGTCAGAAATGCAAGCTATACAGATAATTTTAAATTTTCTAATAGCAACATTTAAAAATGGAAACAGAAACAGATGGATTAACTTTAATAATATACTTTAACTGATTATATCTAAAATATTATTTCAACATATGACTAATACAAAAATTATTAAGAAGCTACATCAGGTTCACACAGACAGAAGCCAGGCCAAGAGACAGTGTAAGAGTTTAAGAAATTTTTTATACTCTCTCACAGTGGGCTGACACCAGTATATCAGTGTCAGCAAGCAAGAGTGGGAAGAACGGGATATTTATATCTCCTATGCAGGTCAGAGTAACCGGTCAGATGAGGTGCAAGGGGAGGTCGGGTGTACGCAATCCATTGGAAATTGGGTGAGGTGGTTTACTGGAAACTGGAAGTCGTTAGTCATGTCATACAAAACCTGTAATGAGACTAATAGGAAAACCACAGGGAGAGCGAGAGCCCCAGACAGGGGGTAGTGGAAGAGTACTGAGCACAGGGGAAAGGTAGAGAATATGCCTAACAAGCTATTTTATACTCTATTTTTCATACTATGTCTCTGAAATCTGATGTGCATTTTACATTTATAGTACATCTCAATGTGGACTAGCCATGGTTCAGGTGCTCATTAGCACATGTGGCTAGTGGCTACTATATTGATAGTCAATCACTAGACGATCTTTTCCTCTTAGAGGGTTTTTTCTCTAGACATTGGGACTTACATAAAAACTAGGGGCCTCTCGAAGTCTGGGACCCTTTGGGGGATGTCCACCTGCTGGCGTGTCTGGCCAGCCTGGGTGAGGGGCTGAGGGCTGTTTGCAGGCTGCCCACAGCTTCCATTGACCCAACATCCCAGCATGGCTGGCTGGAATCAGGTTTCTGGGGTTTATTTACCTTCTATAATTGAAACTTTGTTGCCTTAAGCTGAGGCCTAGGCAGGCAACAAAGCCTCCTGTTTGCTTCAGCTCCATGGCTTCTATAATTGAAACATTGTTGCCTTGAACAGAGGCCCAGCTGGCCTAGGCAGGCAGTTTCCTCCATTGTTGGTGCAAGGGAAGCCTCCTGTTTGCTCTAGCTCCGTGGCTGCTGGCTGCCATCTTGGCTTGGTTAATTTGCATATGGCCACTCTGATTGGCTGGTGGGGTGTGGCTTGGCTGGTGGGCATGGCTTAGGTGTAACTGAGTGAGGGTCAATTTGCATATTACTCTTTTATTAGATTAGTGTGATAAGGAGGTGTGCTATGTATTTCAAAATAAATAATTAGCAGTATCTTAACCCAGAACCATTCCCCCAGGCATACAGTAATAAAAAATTCACGCATCTAAACTATATTATTTTAATGATTTAAGTAATAGAAAAAAAACAAGCTCAAGGTATTTCTTTATGTGCATGCTTCTCTGTTCTGTCCCAGTCCCATGTTTCCTCCTCTCTGTGATTCTTACATGTTTTCCTCTCATACAACAGTCTGAGCTTCTTGAAGAATTCCTATGAAATATACCAAATATATATAACAAGAAATATAAAACATTTAAAATCAGCTGTATATTTCTACTGATGATGGGAAAAAATACATGTAGGTACATGTGTGTCAATATGCTTTTGCTTTTACATGTCTAGCAAAGATAAAGATACCTAAGCAATCACAAATATGTTTATCTCTGGAAAACAGGATTACTCTAGGATAATAGTTTTCAATTTTGGGGGGGTCTTGGAATTCCTTTATGTTTTTAAAAATTATTGAGCACCCCAAGGAGCTTTGTTTATGTAGGTTGCATCTATAGATGTTTACCATATCAGAAATAAAAATTGAGAACTTTTTAAAAACTATCATTTTATTTTAAATGACAACAATAAACTCATTATATGTTAACGTAAATAACATATTTATATAAACAATCACATTTTTCTAAAATACAAAAAAATTGTGAGAAAAATAAAAAAATTAAAAAGAAAACTAAAAATTCATGCATCCAGTCAGAAGTTACACATTTTTAAACTTTTTTTCTACTTTTAAGTGCAAGAAGTTTTTTTTTTAATATATTTTTATTGATTTCAGAGAGGAAAGGAAAGGGAGAGAGAGAGAGAAACATCAATGATGAGAGAGAAACATTGATTGCCTGGACATCCCCTACTGGGGATCAAACCTGCAACCGTGTGTGTGCCCTGACCGGGAATCGAACTGTGACCTCCTAGTACATAGGTTGACACTCAACCACTGAGCCACACCAGCTGGGCAGTTACATAAGTATCTTGAATAGCATCCATGGCCATGCATTCCATGGTTCCTAAACCCCTAGCCCATATTTGCAGCCCACATCTTGATTGCTGTTAATAGGCTCTCACTCCAGCAGCTAAATTCTCCGTTCTTTAGAATGCTTTGTAACAAAAGTTAGACCCATTACAGAAAACACGACTGGGTCTTTGCCTAGTGGGGTTGAGTTTTGAGAAATCCCAAAGTGTGCCCAGTTGATGAGCTGGTCATAAAGATACTCATACTTCGAAAAGGAGCAAATTAGGAAGCTATCTTCTAGAATTGAAAAACACCTCTATATATTCTTCAGGGGCGGAGTCCATCATATAAATATGTCAGTTAGGTAATAAAAACAAAAAACAGAGTAATGGGTCAAGTGCAGCAGGAATGCCCCACCTCAAGGTCTTCACATTGAAAATTTGTGAAACACTTTGTAAATTCTTGGGTCTTGCAGAGTCTCGGGCTGCCTTTTATAACCCCTGATAGAAATTCATGACTAACTATAAGAAAGTTTCCCACCTGTACAAGAACAGGGACTATCAGCCATAATTTAGGAGGTAGTATGGAACTGCAAAAGAACCAATTTCTGTTTTAGTGCCTCATTATTTTAATCTGAAAAATGAATAGTCAGTGTGAACAGTATTCCAGCCCCCTTTAAGATACCTCATACGTAAGTAGCAGTAAATGAATCTGACACATGCTGGATTATGTTACTAAATAAACTCAAAGATGATTTTTTTAAGAGAGCTATATCTCACAGCATTCTCACCTAAACTGAACAGTGCCCACAAAAACAATTTGAAAATAAGCACTTTTCCCAAAAAATTTACAAAGGATCCTTTTCTTTGGTGACACAAGATGTTCTTGTGAAGAAATGACTTCATATAAGTATTTTAAAATGTCATACAAAGAGTGCAATGGGTCTATAGCAAGAATCATGTTTGTTTAGCCATCACTCCCTTGAAAACAATATTATCAATATTATGAGCATCACTAAAGAAATTAACAGGAAACGTCTTGAGTACTTGTAAAGATATACGTCCCCTTAGCCAGAAAGCATTAACATTACTCTTCCTGTTAAACTAGCTTGGAAATAAGGTAAGTCACGCCTAATTAGGGGTCTTTATTAATATAGAAAAGTAAACCAATACTTTCTCCAAAAGTTTACAAGCAAAAATCACGCTGGAGAGACTCTCCAAATTCTTTGAAAGAGATGTGATCTCATGGCCTTAAAAATCCATAATTTCTCTAACACTATTTAGCCTCTCTGTGCTTCAATTTCCCTGTCTATAATAACACCTTCCTCATTAGGTTTCTTGTAAAGATTGTAATAATACATGTAAGATGCTTTGAAGATGGCCTGACACATAGAAAGTGTTCTATAAATATTAGCTCTTACTTTTATAATTAAAGAAGAAACCAGCTTTATCTTAAACAATCCAGTAATACGCAAATGGTGTAGGACAGGAGCACGATTCTGAGATTGTAGTGAAAGATCCTGGTTAGGACCCCCTGCCACTGGAGACGACGGCAACCCCAATTACCCACTGGAGACGCCACTTGATGCAAACAGCACGAGGTTTTTTTATTCCAGCATGCTGGGACTCAGCCCACCACTCTCGCAGGAGCAGAGAAGCCAAGTCCCGATCAGCCAATTTTACAAGCTTATAAAGGCAAAAATCACAAGATAGGGAGGGGGTAGCAGGCATAGCAGGGGCTTTCCAGATAAGCGAGGGTACACAAGGAACTTTGGTTCATTAATCAACAAACAGGGAGGATCAGCAGTAGAACATCAAGGACAGCAGTAAAACTTCTGCTAAGCCCTTTTCTCAGAACTGGGTTGTCTGTTCTGGGCCGGGGCTATCTCCTGGAACAGTTAGAAAGGTCACATTCCCACGCCATGGGCCCCCGAGGAGGGGGGCCGAGCAGGCACCCTTTTTTTAAGTTTTTATATTCTTTCAGTAGCTGATGGTAGTTCTCCCATCCAGCAGTTAGCTGTGACCATGTGGCTGCGCCCTGACTAACACAATGTGAAACAGAACTGACATGAGCCACCTATAGGCCCAGTTCTAAACATGCCACGTGCTCTTTCACATCCTCTCTCTCCCCAGAGGAAGGTTAGAATTCTGAGATGATAGAGTCAAGCTCTACAGAAGGACCAGCAGTTGTCAACATGGCATCATGGCGTCTGATCAAGAGTTGTCAGATTATTTTCTATGGAACCCTAAGGGACTACAAAGATGCTTCAGTGTCCATAAAACCTGGATTCAAATTTCATTTTTATTTATCTGTATGTGTAGACATATTCATCTACTTTAAATACTATAATAAAATCAGCATGCACATTTAAATGTCTTACCAAATTGAATCACTCTAGAGGCTGCATCCATTGTGCAACCACAAAAATGTGATTTTATACAAATCCTGGTATAAAAATTCTATCATTTCTTTGTGTTTAATTGGACTTCCTATAACTGCATCAGTGATTACAGAGCTCTGCAGGGGTCTATTTTTCATTCAAGCCTAAACATGTCTACAGTACATAAAATTATTAAATTGGTCGCTTGATTACTAAATATGCCTGAGTCAGAATTGTCTTGATGTGTGCAACCAAAAGAAAATTGGGAAACAAATTGGATGCGTAATTGTCATTCATAACCCTCAATTTCATATATTCTTTAGAGCATACTATGATTTTCTTTTAACTTTATTATATTTGTGGATTTAGAATATAAAATTATGCAAATAAAATATTGCTGTGACCTATTTTATATCCAACCTATAACCTGTACTTTGTTTTGACAGAGCCCAGTGTTTACAGCTGTCTACCTCCAAAGCAACCCGGTTTGAAGGGGAGGGGATGGGTATTAGTCATATATTGTTTCATAGCAGCTACCAAAAACTTAGCAACTTGGAACACCACCAATTTATCATCTCACCATTTCAATAGGTCAGAAGCCTGGGCACAGAGGAACTGGGGTCCCTGCTCAGGGCCTCCCAGGCTGAGTCAAGGTATCAGCTGGGACTGAGATGCCATCTGAGGGACATGTCCATTCAGGCCATTGATAGAATTTAGTTTCTTCTGTCTTTTGTTTTAGCTTTGTATTGCTGCCTAATAAGTTATACTGTGGCTTAAAATAAAGTATAATTAGCTGAAAGCAGCTTAAAATAAAGTATTTATTAGCTCAATGTTCTATAGCTGGTCAGAAGTCTGGGCATGGTGTGCTGGGTTCTTTGCTCAGGGCTTCACCAGATGAAACCTGGGTGTCAGTCACACTACATGGTTTTCTGGAGATGCTGTGGAAGAATCTGCTGCCATGCTCACTCTGACTGTTGAATGAATACACCTCCTGTGTTTGCTCGTATCTGTCAAAGACTGCTCTCTATTCCTACAAGCCATCCTCAGCTCCTTGCCAAATGGCCCCTCCATCTTCAGAGCTACTAGCTCAGAATCTTCCTGGTGCTGAATCTCTCTCATACTTCCAGTATCTCACTAGTCTGCTATAAAAGAGTCTCACATAAAAGGGCATGGTCACAGGAGGGATTATCCCATCGCCATTTGCAATAGAACACAATGTCATCAAGAAATGAGTATCCTTTCATATTCACAGGTATTAGGCACAGCCAACGGTAGGAGATCATACAGTACATGTACATCAGGAGGTGGGAATCTTGTCTTGTAATGTTACTACCACAGGTGGAAAGGAGAGTCCTCAGCTCTGGAGTAAATGTTGCCAAATATGATGGCCCCTTGCCAAGGACTTGTTGCAGGCTAGCATGGGATCCAGGTGTAGCTAATAAGACACAGAGTGAAGTCTGCTGAGGAACCTTTCCTCATAAGGTTAAGTAACCCCAATGCCAGCTCTGTAGCTTTTCCAGTCCAGATGGGATGACAGGAACCATGGCCGTCATCCTGCTCCCAGCCTGAGGATTAAAGCATCATGCAGAGAAGGGCAGTGCCAAGAGAGCCGTGCCAACGTGGTGCTGGAGCCCAAGCCCGTGCCATTAGTGGATTTCGAGTTAGGGGAGATTTTTAATTCTCCTCATTATCCAAGCCAATTTGAATCAGGGTTCCCTTACTTATAGCCCAAGATGTTCTGTGACTAAAAGACTTCAGGTTAAGAGTTAACTTGAAAAATAAAAAAGAGTTCAGTTAGAGAAACATTTGAAAATCATTGCTTTACTAAATAAAAGTCAGACAGACCTGGGATTCCAGCTGAACTTCCAACATTAATGAACTGATCGATTTTGTCGGTAAGATTAGGAAAAGTAATTTCTACCTTCAAGAGTCATTACGAACACTCAATTGTTATACCCATGAAAAAATAAGGGGAAGCAAAAGACTTATTTCAAATAGCCGATCATGACTGGAAGTGAGGAAGGGGGGAGAATGGAATGGGAGTATGACATGGCTAACCAGGAGAGATTGGAAAGGTGGGGGATACTGGTCCTTAGTGCACAGACCAAAGATGCTGCTAAACATCTAACAATGCACAGGACAGGCTCCCATAACCAACTATCATCCAGTCTAAAATGTCAGCTGTGCCAAGGTTGAGAAACCATGGTTTCACTGAACACTCTGGGAAAAGCTAATTGATCTATATGGAAATGAAACTTTTATTATTAGTAAATGAACTTTCATCAATGCCATATCTAGTAGTTTTATGTTGTTGTTGTTCTATGACAAGGAAACAAGTTTTTTCATGGGGGGGGAGGGGAATGTATGAGATAGTATTCCACATCTTCATTGTGCATGATATAAGTCGATGCTATATTCCCATTTTAATGTCAACCTGGTCTAAGAAAATGGGAATAAACTTATTCTAAATGCTAAAAAAAAATGGATATTGATTCATTTCTTTATTGAAAACCTAGAAAGGGCCAAGATACTCTGTGTCTAATGTGTATTGTGCTGATTGCACTATTCCAGGCATGCCGTCCATGAACTATGCAAACATCACTGCTCTTTAGATTTGATATTCTAAATCACAGATATAGTCAACGAACATATAAACAAAGAAACAATCAATTATCTGAGAATATAAGAAATGCTATGAAAAAACAGCTCAGAGTAGAGAGAGCGGGCTGCAGTGGGATGGGGAGGGTGGGAGGAGGGTAGTAGGAGGGACAGGGAGCCACAGCGGAGGTCAAGGCAGGCCTCCTAGAGAAGGATCACCAGTCTAGTTATGAAGACTAGATGCCATCTCATTTTCTTAACCTTATTTGCAAACTGTTTGCAAATTATATTTGGCAGACATAAACAGAGATAATGACCCCATCAATATTGACCCAACATAAACAAAAGTGCAAGGCTTGGAAAATGGAGCCTCTGAGTTACAAAATTGCTTTCCTTTGCCCAAAGTCACTCTGCCTTCTCGCTACACTCCAGGGTCAGGAACAAACAGGCATAGATGCATAATGAAGCTCCCAGCTATGGCATAACCCCGTCTGCCTCCCACCTCCTACTGCAAAAAATAACCAGGTCTGAGGACAGATCAGGTGAGTTACAGCTGAGAATGTCGTGTTTGTTGGAACAATCTAATGGGTATTGTGCTGATTGCATTATATTTGTCATTGAAGTTAAATGAGGTGAAAAATGGAAAACAGTTGATTTAGTGATTACGCATACCTTTAATACCTTCCAAAACTATTACATACTAGAGAAAACATTCTAAAATACCACCGAACACTTTCTTCTTACACGTATTGCTCTATGCAATAAATTCTAATTTCTAACCAGTGACTTCAAAGTCAAAACAAGCAGTGACTTCCCGAAAAATAGCTGGGTCCTAAGTCGCAGTGTGTCCTGAATTCCCATGGTTATTCTCCTGATTATTCTCCGTGATTTTGTTGGTTTTGTTCATCCTTTTACTTCTGGGCTCAATCATTTGGTCAGTGCTTGAATATTTTGAGAATATCACCATTTATATGTTCCTAACATTTAAAAAAAAGGGTCCAATTTAAGTTAGACACAATTGGGTTTCCCCCTCTAAGCTGGGTCTGATTATGACCGTGCTATGAAAATTGAACTAAACAAGTTAAAACTTGTTAGATTTGCTGCTTAACAAAACAAGGAGACAAATCAATATCTTCCGAACACAGCCTGGGGGGGAGCTGTAGAAGGAGAAAAAACAGTGTTTTCCGTCTTCTCAGGCATCTCCGTGACAGGAGTGGGGGGATGGGGGGAGAGAGAGAGACACTTAGACATTAGCTTTCTCCAAACATCCTTTTATGGTTTATTGTGAAAATATTTCTGGTAACACATTATCCTACATTTGGGCTATTTTTTTTTAATAACCTCCCTCTTCAAATTCATTTCAGTGGGAGCTGCCCACTGGCAGTGGAGGCCTGTGATTATCTCACTGTGTATAATTCATTTAGCAGCATAATGTGCTTTTGCTGGTGCTGCAGCAGCACAAGGAAAAACTGCCCGCATTAGCATTCCAGGGTCATGCAACCCAGGCCTCGTCGTTTAGCAGAGACCCTTGCAACAGGCTTTCTCCCACCCTATGCTGCTGCTCTGGGGGCTGGAGACTACTACCCAAATGTCTTGGGAGGTGGTTGCTAATACCTCCTCGTTAGGAAAGGCGATCTGGACAGCTGTGCAGTGACCTAACCCTCCATTGCTTTGCTACTCAGTGTAAGGTCACTGAACAGCAGCATCAGAAACACCTAGGAGCTCATCAGAAATGCAAACTCCTGAGCTCCTCCCCAGACCTACTGAATCAGGATCTGCATTTCAACCGGATTCCCGGGTGACTCGTGCACACACTGAAGATTGAAGAGTCTGTCTCTGCTGGATGGAAGCCAAAAATGCCAGAATTCTTCTCTTATATTTTCTGAGTTGCTCACTATCCTTGCTGGTTTTTATAAGCTCTAGATTTATGCCTAGGTCATGGCATTTATCATTTTATTCCCTGATTATAATTTTTCATATACCTGCCTGTCATATGTTATATTTTTTTTTAATATATTTTACTGATTTTTTTACAGAGAGGAAGGGAGAGGGATAGAGAGTTAGAAACATCGATCAGCTGCCTCCTGCACACCTCCCACTGGGGATGTGCCCGCAACCAAGGTACATGCCCTTGACCGGAATCGAACCTGGGACCTTACAGTCCACAAGCTGACACTCTGTCCACTGAGCCAAACTGGTTAGGTCAGTCATATATTATATTTTTACCTTTAAGCCCTGTTTTTTGCCCTTGTCTATGACTTTGCACCTTTCAGTGGCTTGCAGGTGATCAAGACAAAATTAAATGAGTACAAATCATTGCTTTTCCACATCTCCCCAGCCACTCGGGCATACTGTTGAGGACAACTATTGTTTGGCTTTCCTAACTTCCCTTCCCACTTCCTTGTACCCCTCCAATTTTCCTTTGAAAAATCACTCTTCTCCACTTTCATTCTATGGGTTTCAAGTGTCCCAAACAGCCTGCTGCTAGGTAGCCATGTGAGAGCTTTCATCACCCCGGCCTCTGTGATCACTCAGGAAGCTCATGTGTCCGAAGCCAGGGCAGCATCAGTTGTAGCACACTTGCTGGGATGAAGAGAAGGAGGTGCGCTCTACCCTCGATGATTGCCAAGCTGGTAAACTGGCATCTTGGAGCTGCCAGTGACCAACTCTCCCCATTTGAAGGGAAAGCTAATGATACTGTGTGTGTGTGCAGGACATCTATAGAGCGCTAATGCACAGTATAATGAATATCTAATCTAATAAAAGAGTAATATGCAAATTGGTGTCACTCTGCTACACCTAAGCCATGCCCACTAGCCAATCAGAGCAGCTATATGCAAATTAACCCAGCCAAGATGGTGGCCGGCAGCCACAGAGCTGGAACAAGAAGGAGGCTTGCCCCTGTGATGCAGGAAGCTAAGGTTCCTATATGCCTAGGCCGGCTGTGGCCTCTGCTGGCTCAAGGCAACAAAGTTTCAACTTTAGAAGTTAAATAAATCCCAGATACCAGCTTCCAGCCAGCCTCACTGCAAACAGCCATCAGCCACTCACTCAGACTGGCCAGGCACCCAAGGGAGGGACACCCACCTTGAAGGGGCTGTGGCCAGCCTGCAAACAGCCATCAGCCACCACCCAGGCTGGCCAGGTAGCCCAGCACGACACCCCCTCCCTGAAGGGGATGTGGCCAGCCTGAAAACAGCCAAACGCCACTCACCCAGGCTGGCCAGGCACCCCAACAGGACCCCCACCCTGACCTGGGACACCCTTCAGGGCAAACCAGCCAGCCCCCACCCATGCACCAGGCCTCCATCCTATATAATAAAAGGGTAATATGCAATTGACCCTAACAGCAGAACCACTGGGAATGACTGGTCACTATGACACACACTGACCACCAGGGAGCAGACGCTCAATGCAGGAGCTGCCCCCTGGTGGTCAGTGTACTCCCACAGGGGGAGCTTTGCTCAGCCACAAGACAGCCGCCAGCACAGCAGTGGTGGTGGGAGCCTTTCCTGCCTCCTCAGCAGAGCTAAGAATGTCCGACTGCAGCTTAGGCCTGCTCCCCACTGGCAAGTGGACATCCCCCAAGGGCCCCCAGGCTGCCAGAGGGATGTCTGACTGTCAACTTAGGCCCGATCCCCCAGGGAGGGGGCCTAAGCCAGCAGGTGGATATCTCCAGAGGGGTCCCAGATTGCTAGAGGGCACAAGCAGGGCTGAGAGACCCCCCCTCCCCTGAGTGCACAAATTTTTGTGCACCAGAACTCTAGTAAATAATAATATTGTACAATAATTATAGATAATAAATATCGCTTCAATGGCAATCAAATCACATTACACAAATGTATCAAACTAACACACTGTACACCTTATATATTTGTTAGGGAGGGTCTTCTTAGGGGTACATTTCCAGAAAGCAAGTATTTATTTTCTTGGTGAATAAATGTACTACTTTGAAAAAAGTTTCCTGGGAAGAAGGAGAAAATAAGAAAGGGTGAATAACGACTGGTCAATCCTGAAAGAATTAGAGACGATTTACCAAAGCCAAAAAGAAAGTGAAATATATTACACCTAGTGAAATCACAAACTCATCAGACACTCAAGCTTAATGAGTTTTAGGATATGGTTGTAGGAGAGCCAGAAGCTTTCTGTGAGTGACCCCTAAGCATGAGATGCCATCACCAAGTGGCCTGCTTGCTTGTACTCAAAGATGGGCCCCTGGAGGCAGGAAGACACCAGGGCCTTCTCAAAGGCTTCTGTACGGAAGGACAGCTCCAAACAAGCTAACTACCCTCCTGCGTCTAACACAGGGGTCATGGAGAGCCAGTCCTTCCAGCACCTCCCAAACCATGCCCCTGGTGACACACACAGATGCTGAGTTCCAATTCACGGGCAGAAGACGCTGGTCTTCAGAAACAAGCTCACATCCTCACAAGTCCAATAACACGGATCGCAGTGGAAGAGAGCAGCATATTTTGCTTAAATTTAATTTTGTTCATCCCGCAATGCTGCTAGGAATCCACCCTGGTGGCTCTTTAGATTTCAATGTGTGGTATCTGCTGCCTCTCCTTGTTAACCATAGGAATAGCATGTGTACGGTTGGTGAGTCAGCAAGTAGCCCTACCAACTATGAGCGAAGCTCCCTGAGGCGGGAGGCTAATTTTTAAAAACTGTTTCTACAGCCATTATTTCAGAGCCACTCTGGACCCAATCATGTTCCCTAAGTTCCAATTATAAAAATGCATTCATTCAACAAATGTTTACCGTACACATACTTCGTGCCAGAAATTGTGCTATAGCACTGCGGATACCACAGTGATAAAGTAGACAAAGTTCCTTCTCTAATATTCACGCAAATATATTAGCCTATGAATAAATGGGAAATACATAAATAACTCAAAGATTTACAGCTTGTGATGAACGCTAAGAAAGAATGAGTGAGGATGGAAAATCACGGGAGGAGGTCGGGGCAGGCTAATCTTCACTCAGCAGGTGGCAGGAAACAAGGCTCTAGAAGGTGACTTTGAAGCCAAATTCCAAGGGATGAGGAGGCAGACATGCAGAGTCCTGCAAGAACAGAGGAAACCAGAAGTGTGAAGCCCCTAAGGCAGAAAAGGAGAACCTGTCAGGTCAGTGTGGCTACTCTGCAAGTCTGGGGGCGGGTGGGGAGGAAAGGCATGAGATAAAGTCAGAAAGGGTCATGGGAACCAGACTGCCCAGGCCTTTGAGGGCCGTGGTAAAGACTGGGCAGTTAATTCTCAAAGTGAAAAGAAGACACTGGGAGACTTTAAGACATCCATCTGGTTGTTGGGTGAATAGAAAATGTCTATGTTATCACATGGATTTAAACATTCTGATACATGCCCACCTAGCCACATAAATGCCCCAGCGTGATATTAATTTGGGCAAAAGGCCCACAAATCACCCCGCCTCCTTATGAGAATAAGTATTGCCTGCTGCATTGCCAGAAGCAGTACGCACCACACTTAATGATTTGTGTTAATTTTTAATTTGATGCTTGAGCTCCTCCTTGTGGCTGTCTGCTTGCAAGGTCTTTGGCAATGCCAGTTTTCATAGTGACTAGTGACAAGCAATCTTTTTTTAAAAAACAAAATAAAAATACCTCTGTTAATAAAAAGTGCAAAGCCAAAAATGTGGGCCTGAAACTTAAGCAGTGCATTTGAAAAAATAAGTATATTATCAGCTATTACAAACAGCTTTATATGCGTGTATATGGCATGGTATATGGTATACTATGGTTACATTCTCAATGAAACTGGTTGTTGTTTTTTTTAATAACATTCTTGCCAGCATGTGGTAAAAATTAGAGTAAGATATACAAGTAGGTATTTGCTTCTCCTCAAAAGTAATTTGATCAAATAATAGAATAACTTTAATAAATTCGCAGCAACAAAAGGAACTAAATCTTAACACTGTTCCATCCTCGGCATTAAAAAAATGAAATAGGACATATGTAAAATGTGAATAAAAAATAATCTTTCTCCTCATTCAGCACCACCCAGAGTTGGTGACTGACAACTTGAATTAGAGAGAACCCCAAGGGGCTGGGCATTAGGGACTTTCTAACTGCCATATCCCTAACTTAGTAAGAATTACAGCTTTGGAAAATTGCTCTCAGAAGGAACAGCGTTCCAAAAAAAAAGTCCCATTTTCAACCCATTTTGATGTGTAGAAAGCTTTCGTGCCATGAGACATTCCATGGGCACGTGAGCCAAAGGGAGGAAGCAAACCCGCTCCGCCTGGGGAGCTGGGATGTTTTACCTGGGGGTGAAGTTAATCCTTCACCGCCTTCATTTTCTGTATCTCTTTCCCTCCCTGTACTTATTATTCCCAGTATTTCCCGTGTGTTCAGAATTTCCAAGTGGAAGCACTCAGGCTGGTGTATAATGAAGAATGCTGACAACTCTGTGGGGCCACTCAGCCAGAAGGTAATCATAGTAATGGCACCATCCCTTGGACAAGGCGGAAATATTGTGATGGGTCATGCTTGAAACCTAACAATGCCCTCAAAGCATGAATGACAGTCAGTGACTATTCAAGGTTGAAAAACGTATTAAACTTCCACTACTGTCTCACTCCTTACAGGTGGCTCGCACAGCCCACTGGACTATCCTGCCAGTGTGATTGCTGTAGAAAATGGTACTTAACCACAAAGACCTGCTTTGAAATAGCAATAAGGCAAAATGCTACAGAATTCTGTTCCTGGACAATTCATGAGGGTGGGAGTAATCTAAAAAAAAAAAAGTAGTATACATGCCTGCAGTTGCTTGCAAGCAAGTAACTATAATATTGGGAATGTGGATAAGTATTTCATGATGCAGCTTGCTTTATGACGTATGAGATAAGGAATATTTCGAACACTGCTCTCCCATATTTTTGCTGTTACTGTCAAAAGAGTAACAGTTCACTAAAAAGTAGAAATCAATTCTGTGTAGTTTACATAATAAATTTTAAAAATAGTTGCAACAAAAATTTTGAAAAACAGAATACAAAAATACGAAGCTAAAATAAGTGTGTCATATCTAAAATGTGTTCTAATTTAAACTTATTGGAAATCTGAAATTAAGACACATGTAACTGCAGATGACTTCACTAAAAATATTTTTAATTGCTCTGAATAATGATGTACAAAAAGATATAGGAATTCAAAGGGGAGGTGAAACTAAGTATCATGTGTGGACTGTTGTACACATGATCCTCAACACAGTTCAGGACATCAATCAGGATCCTTCTGTCTCAAACTAATCCAACCAGTTTTTTTCATAACTAAGAAATACAAGGATGCAAGGATGAAAAGGTCCCGAAGAATCAAGTTGTTCTCACTCTTTGTTTCTTTCTCTCTCTGTTTTCTGCTTCGCTACCCTCTGAATGTTCTCCTCATTTTTTCCTTGCTTGCACCATGCAGCATGGTTTAGGTGTGGAAGGAAATGATTACCGTCAGTCATAGGCCAGGGGACAGAGTATTTTCTCTCACAGTGCCTTACATACTCATCACTGCACCAATTCTCAAGGCCTGGTGATGGGTATTATAATTGGCTAGCTCTGGATTCCTCTATAGCCTGGTTGGGCTGAGGGAGGGGCAGGAGGCAGGGAACAGGATATTACGTTGGAGCCTGTTATACACAGAATAATCAAAGGAAGGTGCCCTTGCCAGAAGGTGAATGGGAGTGGGGTAAGGAGGAGGAGCAGTGAGCGGAAGAATAAGAATAAGAACGACAAGATGTCTACTGCAGTGTCATCACACGTAGTGATCACCAGTTTCAAAAAACTGGTTATAGAGTATAAGCCCACAGGAAAGCCACAGGGGAGGAAGCGGGGCAGGGCCAAGTTCAGGAGGAACTATATAAAGGCAGAGTACGCCTCAAATTGTTCTAACAATTGAGGATACCAAAGATGCAATGGGCTACGCCTCATAAAGAACTGAGCCACCTCCTTCAGGCCTTAGCTGGAAGACAATTTGGCAGAGATGTTGCAATGGGAATATAAGTTTCAGGTGGGTGGAAGGTGAATCCAAGCAACAATAACCTTGAACATTTATGATTCTGCAAATTATATCTACTGAGTGAGATGGAATTTTCTCTCAGGGGCATTGTTGGCTGCCAGACATTACAGTTCCTAGGGCCAACCTACAGTACCCTTAGCACTAGGTGTCTGGCCCACCTAGTATTTTCTAAATATTTAAATTAACTGCCAACACTTGAACCTTTTGGAAAATTCATGTAAAACTTTCATTTTATAGCCTCTCTTGAAAAAAATGAGATCTGTATTAGCTGGAGCTAGAAAGACTACACCCTTTTTTAGCACAGTGCTCATGTTCTCCCAATTTCCAGCTCACCTCATTTATTTACATTGCCGCTCTCTTTCTCTTACTTATATTTCACTTTACAAGCCTTAATCAAAGTTAATCAAAGTTAATACTACTCTTTACTCTGATGACCACAGCATTATTCTCTTTCTCCATCAGATTGATACTCCATGTACCACAGTCACACACTTTTAATAATTACAGCAGAAACAAGAACAATAATAAAGTATTGGATAACACTTATTGAATGTTCATTCTATGCTACTGAGCAATGTACTGAAGCTATTTTATACAGAATTAGTCACTATAGATAAGGCTTCCACTGCAGTAAAAATAATAATTCCCAATCTCAATGGCTTAACACAGAAAAATTCATCTCTTGCATACATTTCACATCTAATAGAGATCAGCAGGGTATACAGTTGCTCAAGTATATAGACTGACCAAGACTTGTGGTTTCTTTTCTTTCTTTTTTTAATCTTCTAAAAATTTAGTAGACTTCTTTCTAGTTGATTGCCCAAAATTTCATGGACTGACATCTTCACCCACTGGTCTTTGTGAAGCATATTTTCAGAAAATAGTCTATATTCCAGCCTTTCCCATTGAACTATAAGTTCATTAAAATATTATCTGCTTCTCCACCTATGGCAAATGAGAACATTGCCAAACATTTGCCACAACATAATATGGATTACCATTCTGCTGGCCTCTAAGATCACTATTCTTATTGTCTTTTGCCAACCATTAAACCAATACTAAATATTTTATGTTTTTATTATAATAGCACCCTTTCTATAATACCTACATTATTTACAATAGCCTAAGCTTATGCTGCAGTAACAAGCCATCCAAATCCTCAGTGGCTTGACATTACAAAAGTTTATTTCTCATTAATGCCACCTATCTATATAAAAGGCTAACATGCAAAGTGTTTGCGAGTTCGACCAAGAGATCAGGAGATTGATCACTCACTATGACATGCACTGACCACCAGGGGGCAGCACTGAACATGGCGGTGGTTGGGTGCTAAGGGAACAGGGGAAGGAGGAGTGGAGGAGGCAAGGAGGCAGGGAATCTAATCAGTCCTGATCACAGGCCAGGTCTAGGGACCCTACCTGTGCACAAATTTCATACACTGGGCCTCTAGTCTATTTATAATAGCTGGAGCTCTGTTCCACTCAGTCACACAGGAACCCAGGCTGACTGAAGCTCTATCATCTTGTAGCTATGCTACCAGTAATAAGCTACCTTCTCAGTTGTCATAGCAGGGAAAGAAAGAGATGAGTAAACCATTTCAACTTTCTAATGCCTTGTTCCAGAAGTGACACACAATACTTTCACATTTCATCGGCTAGAACCAGATCCATGACCCACCAAACTTCAAGCATTGTTATAAATGTGTGAGAGTGGATAGAAAGTTTGCTGAGTTCCAGGCTCTGCCTCAATATCCCAATTAATTCTTACTACCATTCTCTGAGTTGCATATTGGAAGATGCAGGAATAAGATTCTAAAATTACAGTACTACATGCAGGAATGGGAACCCAAACATCTGATTTGTATCCTTTAGATACTTTTAAATTTATTCATTTACCAAAATGTATTGATATCCTACAGAGAAGTCCAACTTTTCCATTACAGTGTTATTTTATACAACTTATACTTCAGTCTTACAGATTTTATTAATACTAGAGATTTTTTTTTTAAATCCTGAACCTCAGCTTATTTATCCATGATTGAAGAAAGTAGACTGACATTCCTAATGCCCCATCTACCTCAGATACTTGTGATTCAATTTTCGGGCCAACGTGAATATGATTTAAAACTCAGATGTCAACCCTCCAACTACACTGCTCCATTATGCACAGAACTGTGATGACTGGGGTGATGTCATAAGAAAGATGATTAGTGTTATCCACACTTCCTTGTATTCACTGGAAATCTTTGAAATGTTTTATTTCTCCTTCTTTTCTAGGTTAGGCTATTGATATTATTTCCAAGTGGGATGGCCAACATAAGAAACATTCAATTTCCCTTGCTTCAACCCATTTTAAAATTGAATATAAGAAGAAAAAGCAAAGGATTGTTTTCTCCCAAGGATATTTTTCTCCAAAGGCCTCACCTACAAACTGGTGAGGTCTTTGGTGGAGAGGGTGTGGAAGGCATCAGGTATTTGGGTAACAGGTGTATATCACAACAGAAATATTTAGTCCCCTCCCTGTTACCTATTCATTTCATCTCTAATCAATAAATATCAGCCCTTTTTTAATTTAAATGAAAGTCAGCAGGTCATCAACAGATTGAGGATAACTAGGACTAATAACTGTCTGGCTTCATTTGGAACTCACCAGAGGCTTGTGAGCACAGGAGTACTGAAGAATGTTAGGAGAAAGAAGTCTGGAGAAGTGGACAGATCTAATGGGCATCTGCATGTGGGGAGGCTTCTCGGCTTTCATATGACTGAAGAAGGAAACCAGTAACTAAAGGCTTTGTCCAGTAATGAAACCTGAGCTGCAGGATGAAAGGGCAGGTCTGACTCTGAGGGAGCCCAGAGGCATAAACAGTACTTCTCAGGACCCCGTGGGACAAAGAGAAGCACAAAATTCAAAAGGAGAGCAAGGCATTCTACTCCTGTGACCCATCGCTGCATAATAAACCATCCCAAATGGAGAGGTGTAAGGCAGTGGTCATTTTTTCACATCTCATGATTCTGAGAGCCAGAAATCCAGACAGGGCAGCCATGGGAAAGGTTCACCTTCGCTCACGATGTTTGAGTCCTGAGCTGGGACAGCAGTGGAAGGGATGGGGTTGAATGGGGTTGTCTCAGACGTTGGGCGCTGGGATTAACTTCAGGCTTCTTCACTCAGGACTGGCTTGAATGACTCAGAATCTGGACATAGCAGCACTACTGACTAAAGCACCCACATGTTTTCTCCATGAAACCTGGCAACTGGGTTCCAAGAGACAGCATCCCAGGAGGAAACACCTGGAACAAAATGTTCCAAGAAAGCCTGATGAAAGTACATGGTCTTTTATGAGCTAACCTTAAAGGCCATGTAACATCATTTCTGCCATACTCTAGTGGACAAAGCAATGATTGATCAGCCAAGATTCTAGGTGAAGAAACACACTGAGCTTCTTGATTGAAGGAAGATCAACGAATCTGGAACTATCTCTTAAAACCATAACACGTTCTTTCTCCCTCTGGCTTTACCATCTCCCAAGCTGCTGGACCTCACAGTGGCAAACTCTTATTTGTTTGTTGACGTGGTGGCCCATTTGTAATCACGTATGAGATACCCACTCAGGACACCTAAAGTATGAAGAATAGCTAATTCTTAATAATATAGTTCCACTTGTAAGCACAGGCTGCAGAAATCTCGACAGCGGGTAGGAGGAACGTGGCTTATGCTGAAGAATGGTCAGATAAAACACAGCAATCAACGAGGAAATCCACAAGGACTATAAAAGACAGATACTAAATAGCATTCCACCCCTTACTGTAATGCTACCCAATTCTGGATGGCTGCAGGTTGCAAACTAGACGAGCTATTTTATCCTGTTGAAGTAAGAAAACAAGCTGTGCTTTTCAAGCCAACTCTTTAAGACAACCGTGAGTCTTCAATAAAGAACTGCATAATGCTCTTCAAAATGCCGGCCACGAATGCTCATGGAAACGCAGGCTTCATAAGTAGAAGTGCGGAGAGGACTTGACATTCGCAATTGGCTTTTCAGCCACACAGACACTCCCTCACATCTTTAAAAATAAAACAAATCACACAAAATTTAGGTCTACGCACTTGATCATCCTGAAAACTCAGAGGGAATTTGAGCCAGAAGGGAGGAAATTAACCTCTTTCCACAAAGGATAAATATCTGCCCCATTATTTATGGAGAATGCAAATCATCCTAGCAGCAGTCTATTGGCACTGGATGTTATTTACCTAATTAAACGGCCACACAAAACTCAGAATGCCATGTCTCCTGCCAGCTGACCCTATTCCCACGACCTTCCCTCCACAGAGTTCAGGAGAACATGACACGTGAGAAAGACATAATGCTTTAACTGAGAGGGAAATACGGATTTGAAGGGGGTCAGGTGGTGAGAGCTTTTTGATTAGTTTATGTCATCAAAGCCTCTATGACCACTGTGCATGAAAAACTTATGCTCTCCTGTTTTTAAAAAAAAAAAAAAATTCAGAGGATAGTTGGCCTCATCGCTTTTTTATTATCACACAGCTAAATTTTGCATGCAACTTGTATCACTGTTTATGCTGTTCCAGAGCTCAGCATTTCCTACACTTGGTTTTGCCACTAAAATCTCGACTCTTGAGCAATGTTGAATCTCCTGCACTAGAGTTAAGAGTCCATGATTAGGTCTTAGAGAATATGTAAGGGAAATCGTAATGAGAAGTTTCATGCTGGATTATCTCCCCTACCTCAGAGTCGAAAGCTAATGGGTTCGTGCTGAGGTCTACTATAAATGAAGCTTCACAGCCTCTCTCTCTTCTTTTTCCCTAAGACCTCCTCCTCAGTCCTTGTTTTATGGCTATAACCAGGGATTTTAAAAACATTTTCATTGACTAAAGGGGAATACATTTTTACATATGTAATATAGAATATTTCCAACATTCTCATGCCCCCTCTTAGTCAATGGAATCATGATAGATTAGTTTTGCCTGTTCATGAACTTCTTATAAGTGCAATCATACAGTCTACAGTTTGTAATCTATTGCTTCTTTCATTTATCATTGTGATTGTAAAATTCATCTGTGTTGTTTTATATCCCATTGTATAAGTATATAACAGTTTATCTGGAGATGTTCTACTGCTATAGATCCATTCTACTGGTGATAATGTCTTGGGTCTTTTTCCCCTATTTGTTATCCCAACCAGATATCAGCTCTATCCTAAAAGGAGACAGATCCTTCTAGAAGCTATGAGATTCCAGGTTCCACAAGGTGAGTAGATGAAGGATATACACTCAAGCATTTGAAGTCCTACCCTGGAGGAGACTTTAGGTTCTTTAAAATCTTCTAAGTGAAACAACCAAAAAACAGTAGCAATAGCATTTCCTTGCTAATGCTGATCCCTTTCAAAGTTTAACTTATATGTTCAACTACAGGATTTTTTTTTAGCACCTACTGTATGCCAGGTATTTTTTATATCCTAGGAATGAGAGTCAACCGAATACACTATGGAAAAGAGGTAACATTATGTTAAACAAGTTTCTATCTTTACTGCATTTTGCTCAAAACTCCCATTATATGGGACGGTGGTAGAGGAAAGAATGAAGAACTTTAGGGAGAAAGATGATCCTGCCTCACAGTAATCTCTTCCTTTGGCCCATGGCATGCAGAATCTCATTTGATTCTTACAACAATCCAAGAGAATGAAGCACAAATAATAAGTTCAATTTTACAAATAAAAAACTCAGGATTTGAAGACATAATGGACTAACAACCCAAGGTCACTCAATTACTAAGTTCCTAATCCAATACTCATAGCCATCCTTTTGGCATCTGGCCTTCTATATTATTTTCCTGATATATTTGCTCTAGTGATCATAAAACTTAAATTTTATTGGTTGCTTCTTCTTTGCCAGACACTGTGGCAATTTATGATATACATCACCCTTCTTAATACTACAATGTATAAATCATTATTACCCTCCTTATCTTGTAGACGTGTAAACTTAAGATTCAGAAAACTTAAGTAACTTTTCAAAGCTATCCAGTTCTAACTAGAACTATAATTTTGGTCAAGACAAACTTACTCCAAAGCCCATCTCCCAGTCATAAAACTAAGCTATTACAGACAGAATAACTAGAATCTATTGAAAAGCCTATTTGTCACCTCTGGTGTTAAATATCTTAAAATAATTTCAATGCTAACACCATACTGATAAATTAATATACAAACATTCTAGATATTTTCCTCCTCACCCGTGATATTCATTGAGGAATTTATCAGGTTCTCTCTTTAGCCTCTGTAAAATGTTCAGAATGTGAGGTTACATGATTTGCCCTTTTACCATTTGATCCCTAGCAACATCTATCTATAGCCACCAATGTAGTTAAAGATATGTCAAACCATCAGTGCTGTGAGCAGACTTGACTTTTGCTCAGAAAATATAAAGTATCCATTACAGAGCCAACACTTTATGATTATAAAGATTTCTTAAAGATAAACAAGTTAATAATACTATGAAATCTCCTCCATGATGGCCTTCTATTATTAAATCCAAACATTACCTTACCTTTCTCTTTAAAAAATCCATTTTAGAATGCTTTCTGATTAAAATTTTCTATTGGTTTCATTAACTTGCATTTGCTATTTCAATGTATTCTATCGAATTATATACCATTTAGAGTTAGATGAGACATCCCAGACTATGAAATCTAATGGCCTGATGCTATAGATGGAGAAGTTTAGTTCCACAAAGATTCCTATGTGTCCAGCATCCTCCGGTGTGTTGATGACAAAGCCAGGACTGTGTCTGGCCCTGGTCTCTGACTCCCAACACAGTGATGACATTTTCCCACCCTTCTTTATGTGTTAGCTGTACTAGCATCCAACATTCCCCCTCTCCAATAAAGTTTAGAAACTCAGACTACAGTTATCTCCAAAACCCTTCATAAAGCCACAAAGTAATCTATGTAAACAAATTTTCACACACTTTAGAGTTCAGTAAACTCTTCCAAGACCTGGTCCAAACAGGGTTGCATTGACTCTCTCAGACAGAAGGAGTCATTCTGTCATCATGTTCCCAGAGAGTTGTCCTCATTTCTCAACTATAATAGTGACCACATTGTATTCTAACTTGTCTGTTCAAACGCTGCCTTTGCTACAAGGCTGTGAGATCATCAAGGCAAAGATGGCACCTTAATCCATCTCATGAGCCCGAGCCCCTCGCATAGAATATAGCCTCAGAAAAAGTTCTTATGAAAGAATGTATTTTGGAATCAATCCGTTATTAGAGATCACTTTGCTCCTGAGCGCAAAGAAATAGAACAATTGAAAAGAACACCTTTGCTTAAGTAATGCGAGGTAGGCAGTTGAAGGGATTATTCTGGGAGGGAAAAGGGAGGTGATTGTATTAATCTGGACCCAATTAGGAAGTCAGAAGACAGTAATTAAGCAGAAGTTTAATAGAAAGAATTACTAAACTCTAAACAGGAGATGTAATTACTAAACTCCTACGAAGACGTAAAGAGAACTCTAAAGGATACCCTTGAAAAACGGAAGACTGCCCAAGGAAAGACGAACTTGAAACAAGGGTCCCCTCCCCAGACTGAAGCTCAGACCTCATGGAAGAAGTGAGGTGAAAAATTCACTGTCTTGCCTGGGCGATGGCTGGGCCTGAGTTGCTGGGCAAGCATCGGCCACCCGCCTGGGCATCGGAGAGCTATGGCTGGTAAGTGGGCCTGCAGAGCAAGTCAAGTGCTGCTGCAGGTACAAGGCCTGCAGGGCATGGTGTCCACACCAGGAGTGCCACGGGAAGCAAACCTCGGGAGCAGGAGTTGGCAGAGGTGGATGGAAGGGTGCGCAGAAATAGTCAGAGTGCCACTGTGGGCACAGGGCATGGAACATGCCATATACACGTCAGGCGGCCAGAACAAGGTGGTCCCTGGGCCCAGGCTGGGGCTGCACAGCTGCTCAGGGACTGCCACTTGGGTGCACAGCTGGGGCAGAGCTCCACCTGACATCCCCTCATAACTGGAACCCCTGCCTGAGGGCGGCAGGAGTAGGTGAAAACAAACACCAGAACCGCAGAGAGCCCCTTCCCACTACCATGACCTTCTAGCTCACTGCACCCACACAACTTCGCATCACACCCCTGAGACACTGCAGTGCTGGAAAAGTCAGGTCTCCGATCGCACAGAGCTCCAACACCCAACAAATGAAAGGTCTCTGGACCTAAGTCACAGCGTCTTCTCGCCTTCCGTTTGCTCGGGGTGCACAAGGAGGACGGTAACCCCATCTATCTCATGGTGCAAATATAAAGACCTGGGACACTCGGAACAATGACACACATGGGGTGGCTAGCCAACAGCGCCTGGGACATAATAATAATAATTCCATAAATGTTTGCCCTTAGCCCTTTCCCTGCTTGGGAAAGCAGAGCTGGAATCAGACAGCCAGGGTGCACCGAGCCCTGCTCTCAGGGACACAGGCATATGGGGCAGGCAGGGCCCCAGGGCCTTTCTGCGCTGTCACGTGGCCCCCGCCCCACTTTTTGAGACATTTTCCGTCGACCTGATTTCCATGGTCTGTTTAACAGTGTGAAAGGGCAGCTTTAGACCACTCCGTGGTTGTTCTTACCTGGTCAGCGGCCTGCGCGGGGCGGCGGGGACCAGGCCCCAGGGTGGCTGTGTGCGCAGCTGCCCGCAGGGCCTCGCTGGGCAGGAGAGGTCCCTGCGGCCCCTTCAGACCCGCCTGCGCCCTCAGGTTGCAGCCGTGAATGGGGAATTCCTGAAACTCCGCGTTCCTCCTTGGGCACGGCCGCCCTGCCTTCCAGGGTCTCCGTGGGCGCGGAGGTTGGGGGAGGGGCCGACCTCCCACGAGAGTTCACGGGGTGGTGCCACACATGCGCAGAAGCTCTCGGGCCGGGGTCCACCGCCTGAACCCCTGCGTGAGCTCCCTTGGGTTGCACGGGAGGGTGTCATCCCCAGAGCCCAGAGCAGAGTCTGGGTGGCACAGAGCGGTGGCAGGCAGGTTGCATAAGCCACGTGTGGGAGGCGGCCTGCGGGCCCTGGATCAGGAGGCGCCCCCAGTGGGAGCTCGCTGGCCAGCATCCCTGGAGGATGGGACACCGACATCAGCAGGGTTTTCAAGGGCAACGAGGACATGAGCCGCCCGCAGAAGCTTCTCCCCGGTTCTCTTCGGATTTATGATGTAGATGCCATCACTTGGCCATTTGGAGGTCAACGTGGGTGCCACCTACGTGGGTGCTTGCTGCAAGGAACCTGAGGACATCCTCCTCCTTCCTCTGCAGGACATCAAGGGCTCTGGACACTGAGACAACTTCCCTTTAAGCCACCTAAGACGGGAAACCAGAGCAATGCCGCCCGGGCCGGGCCCCTCTTGGGTTGTGCCAACAGGTTCTTGCCGCTTTTAACAGCCCGTTTTCCCGTCTCTCAGGTCTGAGAGCCCCGCCTTCTGCTCCACCCCCAGGAAAATCCACTTTGGAGTTTACCGTGAGCCTGGCTCCCCGAAGCATAACCTAGAAGACAACTGTAAGGTGAGATGGCTGCACCGAGAAATGTTGAGGACGTTTACAAGACAAAAGTAGTACCCCAACAGGACAGTTTTTCCAAGTCTGCACTTTCAGAAAGTCTCCCTCGGGCAGGTTTTGAGATACATCTGCTGGGATTTTTTTCAGAACCCGCTTGATTCGAAGCAATGGCAAAAACTAGAAACCAGCCTGTTCATGCTTACAGATTAGTTGACTTCTTATTAAGGGGAGAACGGGGGAGTGTGGCATGAAAAGGGTCCCAAAATATAGGGCACAGAGAAAGTAGGTTTTGAAGACACATGTGAAGGGAAGGGGGAGTCCATCTACCATGTTTCCCTGAAAATAAGGCAGTGTCTTATATTAATTCTTGCTCCTAAAGATGCGCTAGGTCTTATTTTCAGGGGATGTCTTATTTTTCCGTGAAGAAGAATACGGTACACATTTATTGTTGAACAAAAAGAGGAAATTTATTACCTGTGTGTCCACACAATGTGCCCGACTCCTGCCCTGCGCCACTCACTGTCTAATTGTGAGTCAGCCAGACTCCGTCAGGGCAGAGCAAGCAGCAGGCGGCAGCTTGTCCTGGCGGTGCGGGCTCTCAGATTAAAAGAGATCTCGCACTTCCTGTCTGTTCGGGTTACACTGCAGCCAACAGTGAGCTGCGCGGTGGCACCCGCTGCTATGGCCCAGAGTCCAGAGTTACGGTAGCTTCGGGGGGGGGGCTTATTATCGGGGAGGCCTTATTTGGGGGGGCCTTATATTTCAGCGAGAGGCAACGCTGTGAGTAGGTCTTATTTTCGGGGGATGTCTTATTTTCGGGAGAACAGGGTAGGAAGACTGGAAAGAGCAGTGCTTCTCAAACTGTGAGGTGCATATGGGTCTCGTGGGGGTCTGGGTATCATGCAGGTTCTGATTCAGCAGGTGCAGGGTGGACCTGAGAGTCTGCATTTCTAGAGAGCGGCTGGCCCACAGACCACGCTCTGAGTGGTGGGAGCAGGCAGTCCAGATGTCCAGAGGCCTCTACGCCCTTGGGGTATTAGGCAAAAGACAGCTTTCCAACTTAAATGTTTTGCTTGGAGTCAAGAAAGTCGTTGCAGAAGCCTGCTTTCCAAATTATCATCTAGAAGAAATGAGCTTCGGAAATGCCCATCTCTGTGCTCCATTGCTCGCAACATTTTAAAATAACGTCAAAAACACAGTAATTGAATACACAAAACAGGTCAGAAATCACCTTAAAAGATCATCAGAGTATACCAGGGGTTCCCCAAATCAAGGGACCCTTAGTGAGTTTGTCATCTTTTCACAGTGTCCTAACCCAAAAGAAATAGCCAAGTGTTCTATTTACTAAGCATAACACTCAGTAAGATTTTTCGTTTTTTGTCCTAACAACTTAGTCACCCTTTGAAAAAATAATACACATACACTGAAAGAAAGTATGTTTTTACTTCACCCTAAAATAAGCACAAGTGCTTACTAATTGGGATGTATGCATTTACTGGGCACTTCACAACTTCTCAAACTCTAATCAGATTGGACACTGCTGCCCCATCCCTCATTCCATTTTGCTTTTCTGTAGTAATTGCTATTTATGGCAGCAGTTGTTAAAAAAAAAAAAAAAAAACCTTTGCAAATATATGATACCACTGAGAAGAATGTAGTGTCATTGTATTAAAGAAACCCTAAACTATATTGGGATAGTAGCTTATGTGATATACTATGAAAATTGAATATCGCTATACTTCCCTCAGAAACTGAACATATTTGAAGCACCCTAGGGTAATTTGGCTTAGTTTGGGAACTGCAGTGTCATAACCTTTACAAGTCCTAATCATGACAAAAGGCAAAGTAAGAATTCAAATATATATATATAAACTTTTGCAAGGAATACCTACAAACAATGCAACAAAATTTCCCTGAGATACTAAAGAGAAATCAATTCTTCTCTGGCTTGTTAGAACAAAAGCATACCCTTCCTAAGTTAATATTAGGATTCTTAAAGCAAAAAGTTAATCACCCTTTGAAGGAAAGTTATCTTCCTTATATTTTCCTAGTACCAATACATTATTTTCCCATCATAAAAATTAGCATGTAATTATTATTGTTCTTTTATTTTTCTTACATTCACCTTCTATTGCCTTGACCGTTGATTTTAAATTAAACATGAGGAACGATTTTGAATATTCAAGCTTCACACGTACACACAAAAGGAAACTTGATTGATTCAAAGTTTTACTCTGTGTACCTACAATTTCCCAGTAGTCCTATTTCTCAATCAGAATTTGAATAATCTTTACAACTTGTATTCCCCCAAACTCGGATTGAATGACTCAGTAGGTTCAGCAAGAGAAGTAACAGCTGCAGCTCATCCTGCTTGCTATTCAGTAATGACAACGTTATACCACATTAGCAATGGTGACATTAATAAAAAGGAACCCATAGGATTAACTAGAGACAGCTGACTTTAGTCAAATGTAGGTCAGGCTTTGTTTGCTCAGAAGCTGGTAATAAATTCCCAGGTAAGTGCTCTCATGTGTCACACATATATGTCAGGAGCATAATTTCAGCCCCACTAAATGATTCACATTTTTAAGTTTCTATAAGCCATTTTTGAATTATTGTTAAGCATTTAATTCCACTGCCAGGCCTATGGGCTCCTTAAAATTATTAACTTATGTGACATTACAGCATGCTTTTCCTTTAGGCACCACTTAAGAACACCTTGGAGAATTTCGAGTTCACCTTCCAGATACTGAATTCTTACTAAAAGAGGCTCAGGGGTCACCCCTAATTTATAGCATAATTATGGGGGAAACGGTGTTGATGGCTAAGCTAGCCATCTGTAATCGCAAAGTCCACATTTTCACAGGAAATGTCCTTGTAAGCCTAATGTGTATATTGCATTCTTAATCAAGTCTTGTGGTCTACTTTCTACAAAGCAGAAGTCCAGAACTACACAAACCTAAAATGTATTTTAAAATCATAAACACTTTGGAAACGGTTTAGCAGTTTCTCAAAATGTTAGTCATATCCTTGCCATATGATCCAGCCATTGCACCCTGAGGTGTTTGTCTGAGAAATGGAACCATATGTCCATAAAAACCCTGTACAAAATATTCATAGCAGCCCTATTCATAATGACTCAGAACTGGAAACAACCCAAACCAACTGCATCATGGCTAAACAAACAATGGTATGTTTATATGACGGAATAGTACTCGGTATTAGAAATGAAGAAACTAGAGATCTATGCCACAGTCATGAATGAATTTCTAAAACACTGCTTAGTGAAAGAACATCATGTACAAAACAGTGAATGTTGCATGATTCCATTTATGTGGAATTTGAAGATAACAAGATACTTTTCATGACGCGTTGTTGGGTCAAATGAAGTTTATGAGTTATGTGCAAAGACAACTAGAAAATTGAGTGACCATACCTGCATCATCCTACATTTCTAGTGGCAGATCAGAGGGTTCTATATTCAGTTTGTTTAACATTTTTATCAGTTATTTTCCTGAATACCTAAGGGCACAGCCATCAACTTCACGTAGACCAAATGTGTATGTTGGGCAAGAGATGAGAATCTAAAGTATCTTGACAGGCTAGAGCCATTGTTTAGATCGAATAAGGTGAAACTTTACAAGGACAGCTATTAAGTAGTTGAATTGTGTTTAAAACGGCGCTCTCCAAGTATAGGATGCTACACCAACAGGACATTAGAAAAAGCAGCTTTGGGGCTATAATTAAAAAGTCTAGTGTCAATTAACAATGAAATCTAACTCTTAAAGAAGTTAGCATAACCTTGGGTTGCAACAAGAAAAATATAAACTTTAATACAAAGAAGGTGAAAATTATGTACTATTCTCCATAATAGGCTTACATTAAAATATTGCATTAAGTTTTTAGTGAGATGCTTGTGTGGGAGGGGAAATTAGTAAAACTAGATCAGAGAAGGAAAAAAAAGGAATGTTCTGATCTATGGTTTTCTTAAGGACAGGGGCCATGTCTGAATCATTTCAACATCATCAGCAGCTATCTTGATTCCTGACATGACCATAATTATTTAAAAGTAAATGTTTACATATTGATAAAACTCAGATTGATGCCTTAGGCTTTTTAACTCTAGAGAAGAGAGGACTAAAGGGATAGAGCAAAGAGGAGAGGGGAAGATGTGCCCATGGTAACTGTGGCAGGTGATAGACAGGTGCAAAATCTTGGTCCATTTCCTCCACAAGAAGTGTGGTTACGTTTCCCAACCCCATACCTATTCTGAATCTGTGACCCTAGTCTGACCAAGAGAATACAGGGAAAGTCATACAGTGCCAGTTCCCAGTTTTTAAGGAAACTGACATCTTCCTTTTCCTCTCTCATAGAACCCAGCCACCTTGGTATAAGGAATTTCAAGCAGATAAAAGGGCAGCCCTACATGCAACAGAATGGAGGCCCCCAGCCAACAGTTGCAGCCGAACTCCCTGCCAGCCCATGTAAGCGAACCATTTGGAAGTGTATCCTTTCCTCATCAAGCTACCCCGACCAATGCCTCATGGAGCAAACATGAGCTTTCCCCCACTGAGTTCTGCCAAATTGCTAGATCATTAGCAAAAATATTATTGGTATTATGCTGAGCCAGAGTGTTGGGGTGGTTTGTTATACAGCAATAGAAAAATGAAACAGTAAACTTCTTCAAATATATGAAAAGCTATCATAGACATGGCCCCATGGGCTAGAATTAGAACCAATCTGCATAACTTGGAAAGACTCACTGAGAGGCAGGCCGGAGCCACAGAGATAAGACTGGGCAGAGACATCTAGAAGGAGAGAGTGCCAGTGTTGTGGGGCCCATCTGGCATGAGGACTGGCCTCGAGGAAACAAGCCAAGAATCTAGATTAGAATCCTCAAAGGTACGTGGCCAGCTTAGCCTCAATCTTGGATGGCATCATTTCCAAGGGTTCCATCTGCACTGGCTGATGTGGGCATCATAGTGCCAGGAGGAGGACCATTCTGGTCAAACCCCAGCCATTCAATTGCTGGGGATAGAGGGACAGGAAAAGTCTGGAAGGTTGTCAAGACACCACTTACGATAAGTTTCAGGGTTGGCTGGCAATCCTAGAGAGCCCCTATAGTGGCCGCTCAAAACCAGAAAAGAAGGAAAGGCACAGGCCTGGGTACCAGAGCAGGAGCTTAGAAGGTGTCATTTGGAATAAGGGCACAGCTGAGACCTAGAGACCTCAGACATGGTCTTGATCCCATCCTCTGATGGGAATGCAAATCCTAATGTGCCACCAGGCTTGATTAAGATTAGCTCAGAAACTTATTGATTAAGGAACTGGCTCAGGAATTAGAACGGGCAAGTAGGCAGCAGGTGGCTCTTCCGTAGTTTTAGCTGTTTGGGGATCAGATAAGAGGCTTCTGAGGGGTGTTAGAGAAAAACAGGTTTCACTATAACACAAGGAAAAACTTTCTCAGCCGGAGGGGTGCAGTCCCATGATTGCAGAAGCTTGAATTATCACCTGCTGTGAGATCTATAGAGAAAATGCATTCCTCTGATAAGAGCTACATCAAATAACTTTTAAATTTCCAGCCAAGGTTTCCTGGTATTGAAAATACAGCATGTGAGGGCAAACTCCTTGCAGAGTACAGAGGTGCTCAAGAACAGGTGGCTGGATGGACAGATGGATGCACAAATAGATGGATGGATGGATGGATGGATGGATGGATGGATGGATGGATGGGTGGATGGATGGGTGGATGGATGAAAAATTCAGTCTGACATTTTCAAGTATTCAGCACCACATGTCCATGAACACATGCACTGGATAAAACAAATTGGACTCCAGAGAAAAGAAATTAAAATGTATTTGTGCCTCAAACAGTTTGCCAAACACTTATCTTTGAGTACCCAGATATATCTGCTTCTAAAAGCAATTTCCTAAGGAAATTAGAATTTCATATGACAGTCTCCTCCTTTGTCCAGAGTAGCTGAGTCTGAGCAGAAATCACTGTGACCTTGTCTACATGGAAATGGTCAATCTGGCGTAGCTTGCTTGGAGAGGACCCCAAGCTCCAGTCCAGAGAAAGACTTAAGCAACGAGCCGTAATGACCCCCAATGTCCCTCACTTCCCTGTCCTTTCTACCAGCTGATTTCTCTTCTTGCATTTGGTACATGCCTTGTACCTCTTTAACCATTGATCCTGTCACACACTTCCCAGCATAGGACAAGTCTGCAGACCCCTGACACAGAGTGCATACTGTCCCCTCAACACCAGGGCTCTTCCTTGCAAAGATTTTATGTAAAAAATTTTCTAATACCTTCTGACACAAAGAACATCTTGCTCTTTGAAGCAGAGGACGAAGCTCTGAGTTCTAAGGGTGATATATATATATTTTAAACCCTGACCCAGAGTCAGAAAAAAAATTTACCTCACAACCTAGGACACAGAATACATATAAAGCAATATTTCACCTTTCTGTGTACCATGCATTCTAATATTTTCTATTCTATTTCCTTTTTAAGCCACAGGTCAGAACTCACTAATTCGATTTTATGACACACTAATGCATGAGGACTGTGGTCTGAGAAGGACTGCTTAACGACTAATTGTCAATTAGTATTTACAGGGAGTATAGCAGTGAACCACATGCCCCCAAACTGTGTGATCAACATTAGAAGCAAAGCCCAGAACCCCTGAAAACTATAAATGATGTAAACATTTTCTAAGAATGAAATTAATAAGAGTTAATACATAATGGATGAGATTAGCTAAGTGTAGAAATTAATTCAAGGAAATGTAGGGCTGCGGGGATTTGAAGGTACTGGTGTCCAATCAAGGTGTCCAGACTGTACAGTGTGACTGCAGTCTTACCGCTTTGTAATGCTAATATGAAAATTTGCGACCTGACAGTTGTATTTTGCCCTGTCTGAAGAAATCCTGTTGCTAGCAGGAACTGACTGCACTGGAGTCTTATAAGTCAAAATACAAAGACTTTTTAGTGGGTTCCCCATACAGGGCCTCCGAATACAAATCCCCAGTCTGCTCGGCAGCTCGGGGCCATGAGACATGCCTGGCTCTGTTCTCTTCATTTGGAACGACGATACAACTTGTGTTTCAAACATTAGTTTCTCATACTCGTTTCCCTAAAGTGGTGAGGACATCGTACCCAGCTTCTATGAATTTCTCACCTGCTTGCCCGTTACATGTTTCATTGTCAATGAATAGAGCAGGATCTTGATTACTATCAATCAGTCTTGTGGGTTTGGTTCTATGGTCCTTCCTTTGCTGAATGATACATCAAGGTTGTGCATGGCAAAGAAGCAGACCTGGACTAGGGCAGCCCTGCTGGGACAATGGCCCTCAGGAGAAAGCCTGACTGGGCAGCCAGCCAGCCTGTCTCAGAGAAATCCCTCTCTCTCAACTCTATCACTCTACCTATAACAAGTTATTCAGAAGTTGGTAAATGACAACCCAAATAAAAATGTATAGGTTTTGTAGAGAAAAGCATTGACTTAGCATTTCTTCAGCCAGCTGGAGCAAGGGAATATTGCTGAGACGATGTCAGGTGTGCTTTCCCACACCAGGGCTGTCTAGGGTCCAAACTTCCACAGACTCAAGTTAATATGTTTAAGGGCAGACAAAGCAATGTGTGTCAGAGGGTGTGATGGCCATATCATGCCTTACTACTTCAAGTCAACTGTTCGAGCTGGCTTTCCATTGCTCCTCAGCATCATTCATTCATCCCACACACATTTTGTGAGCACCCAGGTGGAGAGGTCACAAAAGAGATGAGGAAGGCTCTGGCCTCAAGGAGAGTGAAGACGGGACCAGAAGGATAAACACTTGTAAACCAGTGAGAAATAGTGTCACGTGCAACGTGCAGTCGTGGGCTGAAGTAGGATCCGCTCCACTTGAGAGAGGAAGATGAAAGGTGCGCAGGGGAGATTGAGGTGGACTGTGGGGGCAACCTGGAGACCAAGAAGCAGACCACTGGGGAATTCGAGGGAGAGAGGACACACACACAGGGGTTTGGACCGGCTTGGTCATGGTGGCTCCCATGAGTTTAAAGGGGACATTTCTATTGTTGCAGATTTGCTTTATTTGTAAGGAGAAGCATCTTATCATCAAATTTGCACTTATTCAATGACTCCCTGGCAGAAATGCAACATGGCCCGGAGAAGTTGACAGTACTAGACACAAGGTCTAAAAAGATTACTTGGTATCTCAGACACTACATTTGTTGGGAGTTGTTTAGAAACTGACCCACACACATAAGACTATTGTACTGGCTTCTGTTTTGTTTTCTTACAAAAATGTCATTAAAACTCGTGTGAACTCTGGCTACAAGAAATGCAGGCGGTTTTCATGGTGGCATGTTTTGTTTATATTTCCAAACCTATCCAAAATGATAGGAGAACCTTTTTGTAGGAAAGCAGTACACTTGCAGCTAATTTTTCAAACACATGACTTGTCTCTTGTTATATAATCTTAAACATAGGATTGTGTGAAATGGCATTCATTAGATGGGCACAGCCTGGCAACTTGCTGCTCTATTTCCTAGATTATTATGTGTAGGAGGAACAGTCTCTGGTTCTCACTTCCAGATGAATGAGGTCCCAGAGCACTGAGGACCCAGCCAGAAGGGAGGGTGGATGCCATATGCCCGTCAGGTATTAGTGATGAGCCACAGAGGTGTCAGGGATGGCTGTGTAGAACTATCTAGCCCAAGCCACACACCAGAGAGGTAACATCCAGATGTGCAGGCAACAAGAGAGAGGCAGAGGAAATGATTCAAAGCCAACACTGTGAGAAGAGACCAACCAATGAACAGTGGCAGTGACTTTCCCACTCCCACCCCCCACCCTCAACGCCCCAGTTTTACTGATATATAGCTCCCATACATCACTGTTTAAGTCTAAGGTATACAGCATAAAGGTTTGACTTACAGCTATTGTGAAATGATTACCATAGTAAGTATAGTTAGCTTCCATCAACTCATATAGATGTGATAAAAAGAGAAAGCAAAAACAAGGGGGGAAAAATGTCCCTGTGATGAGAATTTGTAGGATTTACCCTCTTAACAACTTTCCTATACATCATGTAGCAGCGTCCCCGGTAGCCATCACACTGTACTTTTGACAGCAGTGTTTTTATGGGATGCCATGGTTAAGGATGTATTCAGGGAGGGGTGTGCATTGAAATGATTTCCTTCCCTCATAGTTCAAAAGGATTAGTGCTTCTGCCAAATGCAGGTGCTGCCCCCTACTTTATAAACTCTCCTATGCTATCAGAAATAAACTTGATGAAGCAAATTTATTTCTAAAGTCAAGATTTGGGAGGACCCGATGACAAGGAACAAAACCACATTTTTCCCATTATAAGTTTGAGAGTTTCTTATCATTTTTTGTGAGTCACAGATCCACATAAAAATAAACAGTAAAATAACACCAATGTTGCTATGCTGTGAGAAGATGGTAAAATCGCCAATCTTTGTTTAAGCTGGCATTTGTTTGTTGATGAATTATTTCCAAGAAGAATTGGAGGTGGCTTGTTCAAGTAAGCAAATAGAAACCTGTTTGTGTACCATCTTCCTGATCTACAGAATAATGATACAGCAGGGGCGGGCTAGAAGGGGCTAATGGGTGGGGGGAAAGGGACATATGTAGTACTTCCAACAATAAAGCCTTTTAAAAAGGTAAAAATGAAATTAGAAAATAATGACAAATAAAATACATTGAGATTAAAATATTTGTATTTTTTAAAAAACACATTTACGTGAAACATATTTTAAATGTCTATAATAATAAAAGCATAATATGCAAATCAACCAAACAGCTGAACAGCAGAACGACCACCTGATGCCCACACTGTGACACACACTGGCTCCAGGCCAGCCAAGGTGGGTGTGATGTGATTGGGTGGGGGGAGAGAAGCCACCATTAGCCTACAGTAGCCCGCAGAGGGAGGCCCAGACCAGGTCCCTGGTGCCGGCAGCTGGAGGGAAGCCCGGGCCCCAGGTGCCAGCAGCCAGGGGAAGGAAGGTCTACCCTTGCACGAATTTCATGTATTGGGCCTCTAGTTTTTAAATAAGAAAGCAGCCACCTGAATGCTTTCATGGATATAACTTTATAAGGTATTACCCTTCCATGTGTACATTTATAATGAAAATCATATAGTGTAGGAGGTCAAAGTTTGAGGATTTTATTTACTTAAAAACCAGAAAAATCAATGCAAATCAAAGACCTCTCCAGAAGTTTCCTGATTACCACTTGACATAAGAGTAAATCCAGGAAATACAAATTACATCATTGTTTTCCAGGAGTTTTAAATTAAAATGTGTATGCTAATAAGTATTACAAGTTGTTTATCATTCCAGTTGTGTGTTTTTCCTTTTATGCTATATATCTTGCTATCCCATGCATATGTCACCACACATTCAATTAGCAGCTAGGCATGTACTGTGAGTGGAACAATATTACATGCAGCTTTAGGCTTCTGTGATTGAACAGGCAATTGTTGTCTACAATTTCACTCGCAGAAGTGGCTTCAAAGTATTTAAAGAGCTCTACAAATTCAAAATAATGATGAAAAGAAATGGATGAGCTTTGGAAAACACAGAACTAATAAGGTAGTTGATTATATTGTGCATATTCTCATATATGAGGCTATTTAAAAACCTACAAACATTACATTTCATTCGAAGCGCTATCTGCAACTTAACATAAGAAACCCTCCTCCCTACTTTTAATTTATCAAAAGAGTGCAGAGAAAAATTAAGATACCATTTCGTGTTTGAGGGCTGATGCTACTATAATACCACAATAATTATTTTTACCTGTGTGACTCACATTAGAAGGAAAAGCTTACAAATACTTACTCAAATACTTTTAAAAGCCTCTTGAGATCACTGTAACCAGAGTAGTGAGGTCACAGTCAACTAATGCTTATTTACCACAAAGCTGAGGAGCAAAGCCACTGTCTTAAGAAATAAACAACTCTAAATAAAATATGTTCTCTTGCTCAAAAATTCTAGCAAATGTAGTTGCCAATAAGAAACATTACTAGTCTTGCCCTGGGT
The DNA here is from genome assembly GCA_004026665.1 of Murina feae. Classification (NCBI taxonomy): domain Eukaryota; kingdom Metazoa; phylum Chordata; class Mammalia; order Chiroptera; family Vespertilionidae; genus Murina; species Murina feae. Next base: position 93,862 of record PVJC01001050.1, read on the forward strand.
AAAGTGTGGCTCAGTTAGTTGGAGCATTGCCCTGTACACCAAAAGGTAGTGGGTTCAATTCCCAATCAAGGCATATACACAGGTTGCGGATTCTATACTTTATCAGGGCGCATATGAGAGGCAATTGATTGATGTTCCTCTCTCACATCAATATTTCTCTTCCTCCCTTCCTATCTATATCTCTCACAAATTAAAAAAAACAAAACACACACGCTCATTAATAACCTTAAGCTTTTAAGTCAACAGTGCTTAAATCTATTAGAGAAAAACTCTCAGAATTACAAGAAATCTTTTTGTCATTCTTAGTAAACATATTTTAGGCAGATTCTTAACTTTATAATGACATGATAAAGACTATTATAAAATTAGTTTAAATATGATGATAATGGTATGTGTCAGTTTTCTACCCTTTCATATTCTTTCTCAATAAAGGGCAATGACATAAATCAGTGTATTGCATTTTCTAAAGTCCTTGTTTTAATGGTTTCTTTACTTTAAGGTTTTATTAAGTGACATTGTAATTAATTGAACTCTAATTTTACACTAACTAGAATGAAAGAATCTAGAACTTATAATAATATATATCTGCATTAGTAAAGATTCCTTTCTTTAGTCATAACAATTCAACTGAAAAGGGGGTAGTAAAACAACCATTCTTTTTTTAAAAATATATTTTATTGATTCTTTACAGAGAGGAAGGGAGAGGGATAGAGAGTTGGAAACATTGATGGGAGAGAAACATCAAGCAGCTGCCTCCTGCACACCTCCTACTGGGGATGTGCCTGCAACCAAGGTACATGCCCTTGGCTGGAATTGAACCCAGGACCCTTCAGTCCACAGGCTGACGCTTAATCCACTGAACCAAACCGGTCAGGGCAAAACAACCATTCTTATCTATTTTTGATGAGTGAATAAATAGATATAACCTTTTGAAAAAGCAATTTGAACGTATCAAGAGCCACATTATTAGTTATCTACTGTTGCATTAAAAATGACCCCAAGCCCTAGCTGGTTTGGCTCACTGGGTAGAGTGTCGGCCTGCAGACTCCAGGGTCCCAGGTTCGATTCCAGTCAAGGGCATGTACTTTAGTTGCGGGCATATCCCCAACAGTAGGTGTGTAGGAGGCAGCTGATCGATGCTTCTTTCTCATTGGTGTTTCTAACTCTCTATCCTTTCCTCTCTGTAAAAAAATCAATAAAATATATTTTTTAACAAATAAAAATAAAAATGACCCCAAACAGCAGACAATTTATCTCACAAGTGTTTGTGGGTTAGGAATGCAGGAGCAGTTTAGCTGGGTAGCAGTAGTTCTGGGTCTCTCCTGAGGTTGTAGTCAACATGTTGGCTCAGGCTGCATTCATCTAAAGACTTGTCTAGGTTACAAGATTTGCTTCCAAAATGGTTCACTTCTCCGGGCATTGGATGGAGGCTCTGCAGAAGGCTGTCAGCAGAGATCGCCACTGGACCTCTCCATAGGGCTGTTTGACCATCCTCACAGCATGCCAGCTGGCTTCCCCAGAGCAGGTGTTCCAAGAGAAAGCAAGGAGCAAGTCGAAAGCCTTTCAAGCTGTGGTTTCCAAAGTTACAACCATCATATCTGCCATAGCTCCATACCTTTTTCATTAGAAGTAGGTCATGAAGCTCATCTCAGTCTCAAGTGGAGGGGAATTAAGGACCGTCGCATGAAGAAAGGAGTATTCGAAGAAATTTAAAACAGATTTGAAAATCACAACACATTCTAAGGTATTTTGGAGAGTTATCCAAAACACACACACACATAGACACACACATGTAGATACACACACAGACACACACATAGACACACCCACACATAGACACACATACACACACATAAACACATACACACATAGACACACACATAGACACACCCACACATAGACACACCCACACATAGACACACATACACACACATAAACACATACACACACAGACACACACATAGACACACACACACATAGACACACATACACACACATAGACACACACATAGACACACCCACACATAGACACATAGACACACACATAGACACACACACATACACACACACACTTTATAATTTTATTCATTGCAGTGATATTTTTAAAAATCACTAAAACCTTCAAGATTCAACCATTTGAAAAATGTTGAGCAAAGGAAGATATGTGCATATTATGCAGCAATTTCAAATAATGTTTACCAAGAATATTCAATGGCATATGCAAGGTCTTTTACTGCAACATTAGATTGGAAGAGCATAATATGAAAAAAATATATAAATGGAAAAACATTTTAAAGAAAGAAATCAAAATGTTTAAATCAGTTGTCTGTAGGTATTAGAAGTGATTAATATTCTTCTCACTCTACTTTTCAATATTTCTATGTAATAAAGCATCCAGTTTCCTCTATTCCCAGATTGTACTTTACTTAAATGTACTCTGTATGAAATGCTCTTTTAAAACTTACAAGTATGATCATTTATTAAACAGTTTCCTAACTTTTAAATGACCCAATTAGTCACTTTTAATTATAAAACCTGAATTTGAAAGACACAGCAAAATGGACATTCCTATTCATTGTTGATAGTGGGGATCACCCACACTCCCCTCCACAAGGAATCTTGTTATGTTCAGAGGAGGCCTACAGCAGGGCTGGGCAGAGACAAAACATGTACAGTGAAGGGCATTTGGAGGGCAGGTCTATGAGTACAAGCAAACTGAACAGCTCATCCTAGAAATGGATTCCTGGACCCAGAGGAAGAAGCAGGAATTGCTGCAGTACAATTGAAGCAGGTTGTGCCAGTCCAACCCCCATGAACTCATATTGTAACTCTTATAAAGCCCTCTCACAGCCATTCACCTGAGGACTTCCCAGAAAACAGACCTGAAAGAGACTTCTCTCAAGACTGGTAATCAGGTCTGAGCAGTTACACCCACCCTTCTTTCTCCTTTTCCTTACATACAACCTCCATCCATCCTGTTCTACAAAGTTCCCATTACAGACCATTGTAACAGATGCTGTTTGTACTTTGTTCATGTCCCTTAGAATACTTTTTACTAGTTCTGAGCATCTAAGGGCCTGCAGCTGCAACATTTTCAGTGATTTCTTTTGACTGCTTTGACTGCAAACAGTTGAAAATGCTCAGGAGTTCATATCTGACCCACTCACACCCAACACCCTGGTGCACAAATGCGCGCATGCACACACACACACACACACACACACAGCAGTTCTTACCCATCATTAATGGAACTAAGAATACAAACACCTAGCTCCCTTGTCTCAAACCTTGAGGTGTAATTTATACTTTGAGCTTCTCTGGGGATCAGTCTGAGGCTGGAAGTTGGCCTGAAACATCACTGTATTATGCCGCTCTGTGCCTGCCCTACTGCTCCATACTCTTCATTTCTCCTGGGAGCTCTTTCGTAATAACACCTTTGCACAAACTTCTCCTTCAGAGTCACCTGCCAGGGAATTTAGAAAAAAACTGAAGGTGAGGTGAGATTTAAGTTCCTGGAGACTAGTACCTGGGATTTAAAAGTACTTCAATGCAAAGAACATCCCGCACAAAGAACATGCCCCAAATGGATACTCAGTTCAGACCAAAACCACAGAAAGTTGAAAGTTTAGATTTGAGTGAGAAGGGGGAGTCAGCTAATGACATTGAAGAGTACGGAGACAGAAAGAAAACCAGGAGAGTGGAAAGCCAAGAAAGCTATTTCAAAAAGAGTGTCCTCAGTGTTGGGTGCCACTGAGGTCACATGAGGCAATAACAGAGAATAGGCCATTGAGTTTGCTCCACGGAAGTCACTGCTGTCCTTGACAAGGCAGTTTCTAAGGAGCAGTGAGAGGGAAGTCAGATAAAGTGAAGAATGAATGGGTGTAAAGGAACAGGAGGAAGCTGGTTTGCTGGGCCTTGAATGGGTGCAGAATAACAGGAGAGTGGTTGGTAAGAAATTTAGTACAAGGGGAACTAAAAAATAACACACATATTTATATACTAATAGGAATGACTTAGTAGAGAAAGAACAATAGACGGTGCATGAGAGAGGAGAAAACAGAAAAAACATAGCTTGAGCAGGCAAGAAGGCATGGGATCTGATATCTCAAAATCTATTTACCTTTCCTGAAGGGTCCAATTGTTAGAACAGAATGCCTCTTCTCCTCAGCAGCCCACCTTCTCCGAAGGGGAAGGAAAATGCATTAATTATTTATAATGATTCACTCACCTCAAATAACACATCAAAAGATTTCCTGCTAAAGCACACACACAAGAAAAACATCAAAATATCCCCTCCCCTTACATATTCACTTCTCTCTGTGGTCTTGAATAATGGTCAGGGGAGGTTGTGGAGGTTCACCTTGATTTATGAAAGCCCAAATCCTGCTTCCTTGTCTCTTATGTCCTTCTGTGACCTCTAGGGAAATATACTACTCTAATCTTTCAAGAGAGAACTTGCTGCAAGGAAAATGGTTAGCTGACCACCTTCAGCAGCTGCCTTTTTGAAATCTGTTCCAGCCTTCACAATCAAGGCCACTGTCTGTCTTCCCAGATTGCTCCCAGCCAATGACTGAACTCCACAGGATTACTTTAGCCAGGGGTTCTAAGCCAACACAAGACTCCACTAACTGGTGATCCTTGCTCTGATGCTCCCCATCAGCCTGGTCTAGACTTCCTCAGAGCAGCATTGCAACCTGAGTTTCCTCCTACGGATCCTCCTTCCTCACTGATCTTTAACAAGTGTCAGATCTGCAGCGTCTGAAGTGTCTCTAACTGCTTCTGTGACCTCCCCCTTTTACTCTCACAAATATTTCCTAACACTAAATACCTTTCACTTCTTTTTTTAAATATGTTTTTATTGATTTTTCAGAGAGAAGGAGGGAAATGGAGAGATAGAACATCAACGAGAGAGAACATTGATTGATTACCACCTGCATGACCCTCAGCTAAGATCAATCCCACAACCCAGGCATGTGCCCTGACCAGGAATCGAACCAGTGACCTCTTGGTACATAAGTTAACACTCAACCACTGAGCCACACCAACTGGGCTATCCTGTGTAGGTAGAGCACAGGAGGTTTATCTCAGTGCAATGGCTGATGCAATGCTGTGAGCACACTCCAGCAATTCAAATCTTTCTGGCAAGCCAGAAAGATGGCAACGCCCGCCTGAGCCCCTCCTAAAGCCACCTACACAGTACCCCGACCTTTATGCTTATTGGCTCCCTAAGAAGACCTGGCGTTCTATGATTGACCACCTCTACCTATAAATACTGCTGTACTTCCTCAATAAAATTAGATCTGCGTCACAGAACCTGGTCTCCGGAGTCATGCATGCAAGCGTCCTAGCGCTAGGGGCTCCGTCGTCCTCACCCCTGGGAGATCCCCTGCTTCAATTCTGCATTTCTAATTCTGCCTTGGTGTCTGCTTCCATTAGGACCCAGGATGACACAAATTCCTCTTCTATTGGATATTCAGCACATGCCCCAAGACTGAGGTCTTGTTAGGTCATCAGTGAAGATTTTACATATACTGCATTTTCAACAGTATTCTGCGAAAATGTCAAATCAAATTTTGTACTTCCAAGAAGCAGATAATTAATAAATTGTTGTTATTATTGATAGCTATGCTAATCTTATGAATCATTGTTATAACCTCCAAACAATCTCAACAACTCTTATCTGTCTGTTCCCTACTGAGTAAGTGCAGTTCAGTAGATTGTTATTCTTGCTGTTTGCTCTTTTCCAACAATGAAATTACAGTACATAGTTGCCAAAGAAATAAACTAGAATAATGTCATGATACAAATAGAGCAACGAATGCCACCCAGACATTCTGTATCAGTAGGGCTCTTGGTTACAAGATAAAGCTGCCTTAAACAATAGGGAATTTATTGACATAATACAGGGTGAGGAGGAGAAGGGTGTAACAACACGAGGCAGTGGTATTGGGCTTGGGAATAAATTGAAATAACCAAGGGAGTTTCGAGGGCTAAAAAGCCGAGAACAGGACTCAGCAATTACTTCATGGTGGAAAATCCTGGACAGGAACATGCTACCATTTTGCCCATTGCTGCGGTAAGTCACACCTGCAACCATCTCTGATATCCATGTGTCCAAGGAATAGCTTAAGTCACACAGCTGCCATTTGACTGCACCCGGAGAAGGGAGAGAAGAGATCCAGGAGGCGCACCTTAAGGGTGGAGGGATGGGCACCACTACTACCAAGGCTGAGAACAAAGGGGAGAAAAAAATTCCTTCAAAGGAAATTAAGGAGGCATTATGAAGGCGCTGAGTGCTAGGAAGATAAAAATTAAAAAGACAAATTCTACCACACACTTCTAGATCTCAAACCAGCCCTTTGCCATCACTCAAAAGGCATAGGAAGTCTGTTCAAGGAAAATATTAGAGCAGTGGTTCTCAACTTCGGCTGATGGAAGCATCATCTGGGGAGCTTTAATGAATCCTAATGCTCAGGTCAAACCCCAAACCAATTAAATAAGAATTGGGGGGGGCATCAATACTTTGTAATGCTCCCCAGATGATTCTAATGGGCAGACAAGGCTGAGAACAACTGAGTTAGTAGAAAGTCCAATACATAAAACAGACAAAGCAGAAAAGCTCCATTTGGGTGGGAAGATTGGCATTGCTCCCATCACCACTGGTCCCTGAGGCACCTCTGAGGAATCCTTTCATACCAGCATTTGCGATGGTTATAATTATACAATTGTTGACTCCTCTGTTTTCCCACACCCCAGTCTGTCAGTTTGGCTCAACCTTCAAAAGAGAGTCAGAATCCACCCACCTCTCACCACGTCCCCTGCTGCCCCTCTGGTCCAAGCCACCATCACTGCCTGCTTGGATGGTTCTAATAGCTTCCTGCTGGGTCACTCTGCTTCTACCCTTGACCCCTGCAATCTGCTCTCAGCACAGCAGCAAGAATAATTCTTCTATAAGATAAATCGGAGCCTTCCTCTGCTCAAAATCCTCATGTGGTTCCCACTTTATTCAGAGTAAAAACCAAAACCGCAGAGGTCAGCAAACTTTTTCAGTAAATATTTCAGGCAGTGAAGACCATATGGTCTCTGTCACAAGTATTCAACGCAGCTGTGGTAGCCCAAGAGCAGCCTTAGATGAAATGTAAATGAACAAGTATGGCTGAGTGCCAGTAAGACCTGATGTACAGAAACAGGCAGAGGGGCTGGATTTGGCCCACAGGCCAGTGTTTGCCAACCTCTGTTACAGTTTCAGGCCCATCTCCTTCTGCCCTCCCCCATGCTCTCTCCTCTCCTCTTTCCTCTCCTCTCCTCTCCTCTCCTGTCACACTGGTTTCATGGACCTCTTGGGACACTCCAGGCATTCTCCTACCTTAGGGGAGGGGTGTTCTATGTTCCCTCAACCCTTGAAGCTTTTCCTTTGACTAGCTCCTCAACTCCTTCAAGTCTTTGTTCAAACCCTACTTTCCCAATAAGGCCCATCGTGACTGCCCTATTTAATAGAACATCTGCCTCCTCACTACCCCCCTTGGCACCCTAGATTCCTCTTACTTCTTCCTTCTCTGATGTTCTTCTCTAATATTCTTTCCACCACCTTTTACTCTTAAACACACTTTACAACTCACTTCCTTGTTAAGCTGCTTACTGTCCATCTAGAATGTAAACTGCACAAGGGCAGAGCAGCCATCAGGGTTCAATCTGAGCAGCAGAATGACCGTGAGAGGTAGGAAATGGGGATGTATCCCAGAAGGAGTCATCACACCGTTGTCAGAGCAGGTGGGGCGGCTATGCAGGCTGTTGCCTCTGCATCTGGCATTGTGTCTGAAGTTGCCAGGAGTCAACCACTCTGACAGTCAGGAAGGAAACCTGGCTGTGCTGTGCATGGAGCAGGGACAAAGTGGCCCTCACAAGGACAGCTGACTGCAGGTGACTCCCACCCCCGTGCTGCGTGAAATCCAGATCCACAGGAGGAGCTGGCTCTCTGCCCTAGAGAAGCAGGAGGAAGGGATTCTGCAGGACTCTAAGGTCACCTTCAGCACATTCAGAAGGTGACCCAGCGGATCAGCTCCAATGTGTGTGAGCTAGAGCAGAGCCAGGGCCCACGCTGGCCTTCAGAGACCAATGGCTGCAGCTTTGTGCTACCTTCCAGATTTTTGCACATTTTTCTTGTAGCCATCCCTGAGCCAGAACCTTTTAGAGAAGGAAATCCTCAGAAATGTAGTTCTAGCTTAGATTGGCACATAATAAAGCCACCATAGGCAGGAATATTGTCTGTTCGTTTTACTGATGAATCAGAATCCCAAGAACCTAAGAAGTGCCTGACACATTGTAGGTGCTAAAAAAAATAATAATGAATGAATGGATGATACCTTGGTGGTTGACTCATGCCATCTACTCTACTAGTATGTAAATTTCTTGAAAACAAAGGGCATGTATTTTGTGCCTCCCGTTATATCGTCAGCACCTAACACACATTCAGTCCACCTTCAGGCTCTCATTCTAGGAAGCACCGCCCAGTGGCCAAAAGTAAAGAGAAA